>WUAP02176224.1:0-17394 GCA_015163945.2 Stichodactyla helianthus | reverse complement strand
TGTGCCCGGCGTCTGGGGGGGGGGGGGGGGGTGGGGGGGGGGGGGGGGGGGGCGGGGTGGTGCAGATAGGGGTGGGTCACCAAATTTTATCCAGGGAGAAAGGGGGTTATATAAATTTATGCAAATGTATTTTTATCAGAAATTGGTGATGTATGTAGGAAGATAAGGAGGGTCAGAACAAATTGTGCATCACAAAAGGGGGGTCAGGAAAAACCAAACATGGCACATCCACTGTTACACCAGCCCCTCCCATAAATAATGACTGATCCCTTATATAACCTCTTGATTATACCTTTGAGATTTTCAGGTTCAGCTGTTGATAATATAAAATTATGGTTCTTGTGTTTCTTTAGAATGGCACAGAAGACACAGCAATGCATTCAGCAGCTCAGTCCAAGTCCTCACAAGTTGTTGCAGTTTTGCTTGAAGTAAGTCAGATCTAAATTGAAGTTATAGTTACAATTAAACGTTACAATCTTTTCTATTTTGTATTCTGATTTTATCTTCCAGAACCATGCAGATCCTTTTATCAGAAACTGCCGCAAGGAGTCTGCCTTAGATTTGGCTGCCCAGTATGGTAGAATGGAAAATGTAAGTTCATTCTCATTGAGACTAGCTACTATCATGTTAATCTGAGGGGTTTGTTTTATGTTGTTGTAGGTCAAACTACTGCTTAGTTATCATCCTAATCTATTACAAGACCATGTCAAGACTCACTCCCCTCTACACCTGGCGGCAAGGAATGGACATATAGATGTTGTATCGTATCTCCTTGGCTGTGGAATGTCAGTCAACAGCCAGGTATAATAATCACCTTCTAAAAGGAGAAAATTGCACTGCTTCAACCAGCAAAGCTTTTCATCTGTATTTCCTATAGGGTGGAAATAACATCAATCATTAACTATTCTTTTCTTGTTTTAGTGTGATACAGGAACTGCCCTTCATGAGGCAGCATTATTTGGAAAACTTGATGTCTGCAACTTCTTACTGCAATGTGGTTAGTAATGATTACTTATATACTTGTTATCATCATCGTCTGTTGTCAATTATAATAATCTGTTGAATTTTCATCATTAATTTTACATTTTTTATCTCATTAGTATTAGTGCTATAGCTTTAATATCATATTTTTATTTGCATTAGATGTTGACATTTCTGTAAAGGACAAAAGCCAGATGACAGTAATGGATCTATTAATGAACCACCCTTCATCCAAAACAACCGAGATTAGCACTCTTATTTACAGTAAGTTGGTTGCTATAGCAACTGCAAATGGTCACTATAGCAACTACCAAACTATAAGCCATATTTTAATAACATGTAGACAAGGTGTTTATAGGAGATGACTTCAATGAAACTGCATTTTCTTTTACAGAACATTCTCAATCTAAATCACGTTCCAGTACATTGCTTGAGACTCCCAGTGGACAAGTAAGTAGCTACTAATGTTCTGTTCTACATTGGACATTTTATTGATTTTTTATTGATTTCTCCACCACTTTTACATCAGACATTATTGCAGTTTTACTTTAGCAGTTAATGTCAAGCAAATACGATAAGAATGACATTCTCCTATTCAATATAGTGTAACCAATGATATTTTATTGTGATAAACATTTAAAGGGTGGAATGCCATCACGATCAAGTACAATGATTAACAGACAATCCAGTTATGATGATGTACCAAACCCAAGACCTCTGTCAGGTTAGATTAACTTTGTTGAAAAGCACTCTCAAAAAAAACATCAAATACATCCAAATTTTTTGTGCCTAAATTATTGAATTTTTTCATTTTCAAAACAAGATGAATATTTTAATGTTCTGCAGGTTTTAGAAGGTGTGACACTTATGACTCTGTACCATCCCCAAAGGCAAGAGAAATGATGGTAAAAATTGTTTTTCTTCATGCATGTCTCTTGTGCTGCCACAGCTGTTGCTGTTATGTTAATGTTGCAATTCTCCTTGGCAACAGGTCTTTTGTTGTTGCTGCTGCCTCTGTTGTTATTTGGTTTCATTCATTTCCTTGGCAACAAATCTTTGTTGTTGTTGTTGTCTATCATAATCAGCACAATATTGTCAAATAATAATTGTGAGAGTGGAAGCACTCAATAATTCCATCTGGTGACAAACTTTTTACTTTCTTTACATAGAGCCCAATGAGCTATGATCTTGTTCCAACTCCACAGCCTAGAGCAGGTAGAACAGCCAACTTTGATAAATCAAGATTTATGACTTAAATACTTCAGTTTTGAGTTCTCTTTTGCTCAGCCTTTGCCTCGATTGTGCGTAGGATATTTACAATTAACAACAAAACCCAAAACATTTGTATTGTTCGTTTATATGTGAATTCCATACCTTTCCACAGACTATTAGTAAAACTATAGAATATATTACACACTATTGAGGCTAAGGCTGAGCAAAAGAGAACTCAAAACTGGAGTATTGCAAGGATTTATATTGCTTGGCAGGTTTAGTCCTTGGCTTTTTGGGAAATCAAGTTCTTTATATGACTTGTTCTTACACTTTTTATGCGATTTAAAGCTTTGAATTTCTAGTAATCTTCCCTGGCAGGATACAAGATGCATTAATATTGAATCTAGATGTACATTTGAATTAATTTTGTATGCAGTTTCAGCTCCTGAACCATCTTATGCAGACAGGGAAAGAGGTCCCATGGATGGCTACTCTTTCTTAACTGCCCCTGCCAAACAACAATTATTGCCATCGGGAGATCCAGCTTTGACTCCAAGGAATGTCAAAGATGGCTACACGATGCTTGGGGTCCCTTTGGTACCAGGGAGTCACATGGCTGGTTCCTCACCAAAGGCAGGTCTGGAATATTCTACTGTCAGGCATGAAGCAACTGCAGGGTCTCCTAGTAAATCTAACCTGAAGGATACTGCTAGTAGACAAAAGGTTTCTACAGGAGATAGAGAAGGAGAACCTCTTCCTTTACAAGGTAGCAACCTTCATTTCTATACTACTTCAAGAACTTTTGTGCAATGCGTGCTTTTGTACACTGTCATTTTCTCCACAAAGCATATTTCTAGTGACTAAAAAATTACAGTAATGTTCCGTGCCGTGTCTAGCATTTTGATTGGATGAGAATCGTACTTAATTTTTTAACTCATTTTAAGAGGCTTAGTTCTACATTTTTAATCTTTTCTCAACATTTATGCTGATTATGCATAGCTTTAACCGCCACCCGATTAGCTCACTTGGTAGAGCATCGGTCTCTTGTGCGGGAGGTCGTGGGTTCAAGCCCCGGCCGGACCATCATTCAGGGTCTTAAAATAACTGAGGAGAAGGTGCTGCCTTTGTAATAATATCTGCAAAGGATTAGACCTTCACGTGGCTCGGATGATCACGTTAATGGCAGTCCCGCGCATTTGAATATATTCATATAGATATTTGCGCGTTATAAATGCATAGCTTTACCTTTATTTGAATTGGCATGGAAATGAGGCTAAGTATGCATAAATTTACCTATCCTTAAAAGGGTTTATTGTAAAATTATCCTCTAATCCTAAAACGGAGATATAAAGACATGTCCCAAGAAAACTCACTGGAAAAGCACACCACAATGTTTAATACTGAGCACAAACTTGGCCTCAACGCCATGCACAAGACCCTAATTACCATGAATATCGAAAAAGGTCTATAGGTACCAGGCTGACGTAATTATAGTATATCTTGACGTTTTTTTCGTTTCTCAGCCATGGTTACCAAGGAAAACACAGAATATTTCCAGTTCAATCCCCAAACTTCCGGAAATGAATCTACCCAGTACCAGTCCCCCTCGACTAATAACGTGACGGACTATGAAGTGGTACCACGTGACCCAAAGAAAAGAGAGCTGTACATTCCAGTCTACGAAACACCACCAACGAAAAAACAACAACAGCCTCTATTACCACAACCAGACGGTGATTATGGATTGATTGGGGAGGCATTTCACAAGCCCAAACAGAAACCAACAAGAAAGGATAATACTCTTCCTCCACAAGCTATAAGTTCCCCAGTGTACGAGATACCACCTCCAATGAAGTCCAGAGAAGCGCCCTCTGTAGATACCCAGAGACCACCCTCAAATCCACAAGCCAATACTTGTCCTCTGGATATATCTCAGTATGAGTTGGTAGGCCTGAGGAAGCCACCAACTGAGATGGGGCCTGAGACGTTACCAATGTCCGCGCTCCCTGGATACGAACCAATGGGTCCCGAGAGGCCCCCTGTAAAAAATAACCAGTTTGGGGACTATGAATTTCTGGCTCCACAGACAAACACAAATCAAACCAGCATCAGTGATTATGAAGTTTTACCAAAGTCATCTTTGCAGCAGCGAGGCACAGCTCAACCATCACTTGCACAGTCTCCTCCTCTTTATGAAATAGCTCCACCACCGAGGCTGGCGTCAGAGGAACCTCGTTCAGCCCCTCAACCAAGCACAATATCACAGAGTCCCCCTGTATACGAGATTGCACCACCACCTCGTCCTCGTGCCTCAACACCCCCTGATGTCCCTGTAGTTGAAAAGGAAAGTGAAGCCGCTTTACCACCTCCTCGACCAAGACCCTATAACCAGTACCAAGTTGTCCCTATCCAGCCTCCAGTAACTGATACTAGTCAACCTAACCCTACCAACAAACAAGGGATGCCAGCTCCCTACGAACGAGTAAGGCTAGAAGCACCAAAAGGTAGAATAAACCTGGATCAGAAACCAGTTTTACCTCCAAAAACATTGGGAGGAGACTATTGTACCCTAGATCTTAGTGCTGTAGGTCAAATAAACCCCCCACCTATACCCCCAAGGGATGATGTTAGCTCTAGTTCGAGTTTGGGTTCAGCTTCAGGTAGCGATTTGGCAGATACCCCAGGGGTACCCCCACCGTCTCCGAGTTTGGCCGCTGCTGCAGTATTTGAGGCTTTGCCGGAACCAAGATCTATAAGCGAGGAGAACATTCCAGAAAAACCGTTACCCGCAAAAAAAACGTTAGAGAGACGACCAGTACCAGCGCCAAGACGGGACAGTTTAAATGACAAACCAAAATGGTACGAGACTGAACATCAGCCTAAAGAAACGGTGAAATCTACTGAGCAAGATCCCTTCAGTTTTCCACCAGACAAAGTCAAAGAGGAAACAGAAAACCTGCCAAGCACAGAAAAGTCAACCACTTTTACATCTTTACACGAAAAATTTTCTCCCTTTAGTTCTAAAGAAAACTTAATTGAGGAAGCTGAAAACGATATTCAAGAAAAAGAAGACAAAGAAGAGAAAAAAGAAGAAAGTTCTCCCTTGTTGTATGAAAATGTTCTCTTTAAGACAAGCGACAGCAACGTGCGCAAGAGCATCAATAAGAAGCCTGGTACCGAACAGTTGGACACAGGAATCACGGCTGAAGAAAATGGAGAGGAGACTAAACCCGAGTCGTTGCTTAGTGGTGCAATGGATGAGACTTTGGACGAAGTTGCAGAGTGGGAAAAGGTATGACAAAAACGTTATTTAATCCCTTTCTATGGGTTAGGTTAGTAAGCTAGTTACTTTCTTTTGTATTGTTAACATAGTCCGTGGAAATACATGGCATACATCGTTCTGCAAGTTAGATATGAAATATTAAACACAGACTAAAAACTTTTTCACTTTCGAGCCAACCAAATGTTATGTGGCGGCCAAAAAAATTAACTTTATACTGCTTCTAGATCGATGCATTGCTGATGTCAATCAGTGAGATTGAAGGCAATCTGGAAAGCCAGATCGCTGATGCAGGCGGAGGAACGCCAAATAACCTGGAGAACCAGGCTGCTGATGCAGGTGAGCAAAGATCGGAGAAGGGATACTAGGTGTGGAAGAGGATTTTCAGTATCTTGATCTGTATTTCTTTCACAATACCTCGCAGGGAAGGCTTCCTCGTTACCTGAATGGCTTAAGATTCTTGGCATGGGTCAGTATGAACCTGACTTCATGAATAACGGATATGATCATCTTGGCTTCCTTGTAAGTAATTGCTAAATATATCAAAGCCTTTTCCAACGGCTATATCCCAATAAATAGCAAAATCTTCGAGGTTAGTTTGGATCAAGCTTCTTGAACTCTTGTTTATATTTTCGATTTCGCATTCCAACTATAGATTTAAAAAAAAAAATTATTATAGAGACTACATACAGTCCTAACATTGTTTTCCTTTTCTATTTTCCCCTCACTCCTAGAATGGCGGTGTGCTAGAAGACCTTGATCTCATAGAAATAGGAGTAAAAGATCCCGCTCACAGAAAGTAAGTCCTGATAGTTTATGGTGACATGCGCCTTTTTGAAATTCAACGGAGAACTGGAAACAAACTCGTGCCGCCATCTTGCATTGGATTCTGGGATTTTCGGAAAGGCGAATTGAATCATTAATTCTAGACGGTTGTCATGACGACTGGATCCTATTTACCAGTACACTGCAATTATTACTCTGGCAAATCAGGAGACCGCGCGTGGACTGGTTTCAGCGGTGATTAAGTAGAAATGGAAGAAAAATATTCTAGAAATTTTTATGAATATTAATTTTAACAAACCAATTATTTCCCCAGAATAATTCTCGAGGCTGTCAAGTCCTTACCCTCCCCTCCCCGTGTGGCAAAATTACCCAGTCCTCCCTCGACGGTAGAAGAATGGCTTGAATCCCTCTGTCTGCCTGAATACCTAGTTACCCTGTTACATCATGGATATACGACAATGGATCGAGTCAAGATGATCTGGGAGGTCGAGCTTACTTCTGTAAGTAAACCCTTCACATGAAACGTCACTTCCTGTTACCTTAAGAAATAACTGACTAGTTTCCTGGCTCTCTCTAATTCTGTCAGTCGCGTCAGATCATGGGATCTAGATCCTAGTTAAATTTCATTTGCGCAGTTGGCAAATTCGAATACGATTTCTTGGTATGATTTTACAGCCAATCATTTTGTAATTCAAAGTATTTTTAACCGATCCAGGTCCTTGAGATAAACCTTCTTGGACACAGAAACCGAATACTGGCTTCACTAGTTGAACCACGAAGAATGACACTCGTTAGAAAATCAAGAAAAAGTGAGGTAAAGACAATCGTATCTGGCTTAATCTGGCTTACGATACTGTGAATTGACTTACCAGCGGCTGCTTATACAGACATGCGCAATATGTCGCTATGGAAACGGCTGCATAAACGAATCCAGGCTCATGCACAAAAACTTTTGTCCCATTTTTTAGGTTTATGATTCTAAAGGTAATTTTGGGTTGGATGAGAAAGTTGCCGAGTTAGACGTGTACTTTCCTAAAAAGGAGCAAGCTACAGGTGCTGCAGGAAGAATAGACGCGGCTATATTAACGAAAATAGCACAAGAAATGATGGATGACGAGGTATGTGATGTCACAGTGGTCCCAAGAATCAACGAATAAATCACCTAGAATTTCAAGTAATTTATACCATTTTTTTATTTCAGAATCTAAAGAAAAAAGCAGAGAAAAAGAAAAGAGAGAATCAATGGCGACACGAACCGGAAGTTCTACTGAAAGGATCTGTTAATTATACCGCACAGGTGAGACACTTTACAAAACCAACCAATAAGGCTAGATAATAAAACTAGCCAATAGGCAAACCTCTTAGAAACAGCCATTGAGAATCGAGCAATTGTATTTATGCGTTACTGTCGTGTTTTTACAGTACCTTGGGTCACAGACGGTACGAGAAATCGTAGGAGTTGCTTCTACTGTGGAAGCTAGTCGTAAGATGAGGGTAAGCTCACTCCATATTTTGTATCAATGATTGTGTCAATATTGGGGTAGTAACACTCGTACCTTTTCTTTAGATGTCGACAGCGAAACTACAAAAAATACCGTCTGTCATCTTATCTGTGTCTGTTAATGGGATAAAATTCATTGATGGTAGAACTAAGGTATGATGCATTGATGGTATTAGTGATAATGATGATAATACTTTTCATTTATTTAGACATTTTTTCCTTTCTATTTTCAGTATGTTGTAAGCAACCATGAAATGTGCAACGTGTCTTACATCACTCAAGACCCTGAAGACAAGCGAGTTTTTGCTTACATCGCTAAAGACGCTAAAGTCAAAAAACATTATTGTCACGTGTTTCGTGTAGATAAGACGGTAAATACCTAATTTACCTACCAATGAATAGACAGCCAATCACTCTAGCAATAGCCGAACGTGAAAACCAAAACTCGTGCTATAGATCTTTGTATCTTGCTTGGTTTTGTGAGGTAGCTAATCTATGGCTGTTATTTTACATTGATGATGATGATGATGATGATGGTAATGATGTTGATGGTGATGGTGGTGGTGATGATGGTGATGATGGTAATGATGTTGATGGTGGTGGTGGTGGTGGTGATGATGGTGATGATGGTGATGGTGATGATGATGATGATGATAGTGATTGTTATTATACCAATTATACATCACTGTTATTTTTTCAGCACCTGTCTGATGAAATTACAATGACCATAGGTCAAGCATTTGAGGTGAGAATTCGGCATTAATTTATCAAATATTTATCAATGTTTAATGCATGCCACGAACTAATTGCATCCATTTTGGTTTGTTCACCCTCAGCTTGCATACGAACAGTTCATGCTGATACAAGACTACATACGCAAGAAAAAACATTTAACGAGCTGAGTTCGAGTTTTCTTGTATGATGCTATTGGTACGTCAGTGTTGCCAATGGTTACCATTACGTCATGCCCCTGCGAATAACAAGAGAATAGTCCCCTTGCAGCCCCCTGCAATTCTGCTGCATTCCGACGTGCTGCAAGGGGCCTATTGGTCATCATGAACACTTTCAGGGAAAGGTTTCTCGGTCTCTGTGATGACGATACACTAGTTGGTCCCCGGTACGTCCTGGGGCTACTATAGCAACAGAAGAGCCTTGGTCCTACATAATATGAATACAAATAATTCGAACAGAACTGATATATATATATATATATATAGCTAAAGAAATGAATGAATGTGAAATGAAGTCGCGGCCTATATCTTCGATTTAATGAATTAAAATAAAAACATTAATTTTCGTTTTGTTGGAAAATATATTATTTCTCTATAATATCTTAGTGGTAATGTTAAGTAAAACATCTTAACTGTGCTGTTACATAATAATTACTGTTCAGTAATTTATATAATATATTTTTAGGCCTCTTACTAAAGCTAAGTTCCTTTGTAATTGTGCTTCTTACTTTATCGAGGGCTTTAGGTTTTAATTATTTTCATTTTTCTTTAAAAAAAGTAAACACTAGCTGACAGGTGGACGAGTTCTAAATCTACCTTGATCTAACCATTCATTATGCGAGTCATACGCTTGTATTTAGTTATAAAGTATTAATGATATCATTTATAGAAAACCTATTGTAATTTTTTTCTACTAGAAAGCAATATTTTTAATAAAAAACTAATTTTCTCAAAAGGATAGCAAGTTCGCCATTACCCATGACTGGGCTTCCTGCTGTATGACGTCATATCGAGATTTACACTTCAACCAATCAGAGTTCGGTAATGTGGTTACGTCACTCGGTGGTACAAAAAATGGCGTCAGCAGGAAGCGATTTTGTTGTTTTCAACTGAAGAAAAATTGTAAAAAATTACTGAAATTTGCTGTCAAAATGGGTTAGAAAAAGCGACAAAAGCCTTCTTCATGATGGCAGGACTAAAGTATTTTTGTATGAGCTTTGTTTCGCGATTTTAAGGCGTTTCCCAAGCACTAAAAGACCAAAAAGTTGAATGTTTTGTTTTTGTAATTGAAGCGCTCTACAAGAACTGGAAGTGTAAAATCCCTTTTCAAATAACAAGAAAGCTCTTTAACTTTCCAAATCCAAAGTTTATCCAGTTATCAAGAATTTAAGGACCAAGAATCAAGTATAACTAAGCTACAATAATGGCTAGTCCCACAAACTCGACAGGTCATGACCATCCTGAAGTGCACAGCTCGCCCTATGCTATCTTGTTCATTTTTACAGTCTGTGCAATTGGAGGTAAACTTAACCGTTTTTAACTCTCTAATCTCCTATTTTTAACAATTTAAATAAGCTTCACCAATTTCATTTTAGTTTACATCTTCTTCTGATCAATTCCAAAACATCGCATTAATAAGATCAGTTTCAGTGAAATTAGTTTGATAGTGACTAGATTTCAGTAAGAACCATTATTAACTTTTTGAAATCTACCTTTATTTTTTCGTTATAATATTAATTTATCGGGAAACTTAGCCCTGTCAGAAATGAATATCAAGAGTAAAAAATACTTGGCTATCAAGCGCTTTAATACAATGGAACCGTTTTTTGTACGACAGCCATTGTTCGGCAAGTTATGAAGAAATGGCCGATCCCATACACAGTTGTATTGATCATTCTAGGAGCCTGTTTTGGTGCTGTATCAGGAACGTTTTCAGAAGTCAGTGTGTAAGTAGTTCAGATATATCTTCAAAATGTTTTTATGTATTAATAGGTCACATGGCAAGTCCTATATCTCATATATTTATCGATATATTTAGATACACGACCATGGCGAGCCAAGATCCGCATTTAATCCTAACTACCTTCCTTCCAGTTCTTCTGTTTGAGTCAGCCTTTGCTATGGACGTCCACATATTTTACAAACTTTTCTGGCAAATCATCATCTTAGCAGTGTTTGGCTTGGCTATTGCGACTGCTCTAACTGGTGTCATGGCTAAAATGGTCTTCACGTACGAGTGGTCTTGGTTCCCTTCTCTCATGTTTGGTGCCATTATAAGTGCTACGGATCCTGTAGCAGTTGTAGCTCTACTTAATGAATTAGGTCAGTATTATAGCAGAGTGCAAGTTTTATTTCGGGGGGGCCTCCAGGATATTTTTTCAGGGGGGTCACCATTTATGTTCGGGATTCGAGCACCAAAAGTAAATGATATTAAATCCATGATTGACTGTAAGTAGGTCATCTCATGGGGGTTTGTGTATCCGCCCCTGTATAGGGTATTGATTTACCATTTACTATACTATATGTATCTTGTGATAGGTGCATCCAAGCAGCTTGGTACCATCATCGAAGGGGAATCACTACTCAACGATGGCATGGCAATTGTGCTGTACAAGATATTTTTTAATCTGTCATTTAAATCGATGACAGGTAAACGTGATGTTTCATAACATCAAAAACATGTTCTATTTGTGCAAAGTGTTTCAAATCTCTTGCAGTTTTGTTGGTGAATTGCATCACATTTGATGTCCATTTTCTGTGTTGTTCTTAGCAACTGAGATAGGACTATACTTCCCACGCGTTGCTATTGGCGGATTCGTGTTTGGTCTTGTGATTGGTAAGATAACTGTCTTTTGGCTGCAACACGTTTTTAATGATGCTCTAGTGGAAATCACCATCACTTTGGCTTCTACCTACCTGACCTTCTACATCGGTGAAGAGGTGCTAGGAATATCTGGAGTATTAGCTGTGGTTATGCTTGGCATTGAGATTAATTCACAAAAGTCTAGTATTAGCCCTGAAGTGGAAGTCTTCCTACACAGGTTAGCTAATAAAATAATATCATTAAACCATTCTACACTGTTTCAAGAAAGAAGAAAAATAGGTGTTCCAGTTTTTCAGAGATTTCAATCGATGGGTTCAAATTGTTGATAATTTTTGGCCAATATAATCAAGGGTCACTTGTGAGGGTCTCTCCTACTTAACTCGACTGGAAGTTTTAAAATTTAGTTTCCTTTGCTTGTAGGTTCTGGGAGATGCTGGCGTATCTTGCTAATACGCTCATCTTCACAATGGTTGGAGTGGTAATCGTGGAGAAATCCCTTAACAGTCTTGAAACTAATGATATATTTCTTATAGTGGTAGACTATTTGGGTATCGTGGTTATAAGGTGAGCTAAACAACTAGAAACCATTTATTACTCTTATGAATTCTTTCTAATTCTTGCTTGTGTGGTCTTGTCTACAGGTCCCTGGTCATCTCGTTCTTTGCCCCTGTTCTCATGCTCATTGGTTATGGCTTTACTTGGCAGACAGCTGTAGTTGTCAGTTGGGGTGGGTTACGAGGAGCTGTTGGTCTGGCTTTAGCTTTGCAAGTCTATATAGACCATGCTGAAATAGGAAACAAGGTATAGATACATCCATCACAAGAATTCCATACCTACCTTCGCTACATCCGCAGAAGCTGCGGCGCAGAGTAAACTTCAGATCTAGCGGGCATGCGCGATCTAGGCCTCAGTTTCTGACCTTATGGTGGACTAAGTTCTAGCCCGAAGACATTTTACATTATGTTCATAGATTTCTAACCTAGTTTTGTTGTTGTATCAGATTCTAGTACATACTGCTGGCATCTGTCTCATAACTTTACTTGTCAATGCAACCACCATGGAAAAGTTACTCGACATGCTTGGCATGAGCGAGATCTCTGACTCCAAGAAGATCGCTATGACTAACGGTGTAAAACGCATCAAGGAAAGTAACGCAAGCACGCTGACCATGCTCAAAGCTGACCGCTTCTTGGCCGACGCTGATTGGGCCATGGCTGAGAAATTTTGTGAACTGAGGAACCCTTACGTAGAGATGGACAGTGAAGGAGAGGTAGGTTAAAAATGTATAGCCAGAAGCTCTACTGGCATTCACAGGTCTTCGAATTCATACCGGATAGTCTTCTAGTAAAGACATCGATGACGCGGACGTCACGCGTATAATTTTGTTCAAGCGCACGCCGTCGTCTTTGAGGTTCTAGTTCTCGACAGAACGTCAGTTCAGGTTGTTTCACGTTCTAAAACCTTGAAGATGACGGCGCGCGAAACAAGAACGTCGTTTTTCTAGACTGCTTAAGGTCCTAAGTAGAATACACACGACTGTCTCGAATCTCATAGTTTGATTCCAATGTTCTAGTACGATGATTCTGAAACTGCAGCGTTAGTTCGTCACAGCACTTGTCCAAATTGTGAAACAAGCGTACCAAACGAACCTTCTGCTAAAGAGTTTGCAGAAATGGCTGAAGATGGACGTGTGCGCATGATCAAAGCACAGAAAGTTAGCTATTGGAAGCAGTTTGAGCATGGCATGCTGTCACGTGACGCGGTGCAAGCACTTACTAACCTTGCTGATACTGTTGCTGATATCCCAAACAGGTAGCGTGATAAAACCTTCAATCTCTCTACACAGTGAAGTAAAGAATGCTAATCATATGCTGGTAAAATGGACACCAAAACTTTCAATTTAAAGTATTAAATCGGATAGTGTACATGAAGAAAGTGTACATGATAGTGTACAAAAACTTACTTTCATATCATAATAAAAAGTGGAACAAACTTCTTTCGTTTATTCATTCATTCATTCATTCATTCATTCATTTTGTTTATTTATATTTTTTTTTTCGCTTCCTGCTACCAAGTCTTCTGTTTTGTTTAGTCGGATTTTTTTGTTTGTTTGTTTGTTGTTTGTTTATTTATTTATTCAATGTAAGTTTCAGAATACATGTATAAGTCTCGATATATCAATAAAAATTTACTTTAAAAAACATATATATGTATGCAGGTAAAATACCTTTTGTTTTCATTCCAGAATCATTCTTGCAGAAGACCTCAGACCGTTCTGGAAAGTTCCAAGTTATATGCAGAAATTGGCAAGTTTAAAATTTTAATAGACCTTTTTCGAATTCGCAAAATACCGCTGTACGTCTAGATTAAAGACTCGTTTTTGCATGGTTGGCCTCATTCAGTGTCAAGATATCCATACACCAACGATAAAACGTAAGATAAACAACTACAACAATACGAACACTTTGAAATTCCACATACATCACTGAAACACGTGAATATTCTACACAAAAACGAGGCTAACCTTACATAACAGAAGACTTCGAAACTGTATTGTGTATTGCTAGTATTGCTGGTATTGCTGGTATTGCTGGTATTGCTAGTATTGCTGGTATTGCTGGTATTGCTGGTATTGCTGGTATTGCTAGTATTGCTAGTATTGCTGGTATTGCTAGTATTGCTGGTATTGCTAGTATTGCTGGTATTGCTAGTATTGCTAGTATTGCTGGTATTGCTGGTATTGCTAGTATTGCTGGTATTGCTGGTATTGCTATTGTTTCAAAAAATGAGTGAGCTACGTCTGTATTATAAAACCTGGTATAAACTCTCAAGAACAAAATAATCTGTCGAGCTAATGATAGATGAAACCATTCTTATTCTCTTAATTTATTGTTTTTTGTTTGTGAACTACAGAGAGAAAAACTTGAAAATCTAAAGCAAACCAAAGATTACGAGTTGGATATCTCGCCAGACAATCGAGTGCAATACTTCATGTACAAGGTCGCTATGCATGTGATGTTTGACGCAGTGATAAATATTCTAATCATTATCAACATGATTCCGATCAGCATCGAGCTGGCAGCAGATGATGATGCTCCGTATCTTGAAACACTAAAGATTATTAACTACGTTTATTGTGGTATATACCTGATAGAAGCCATATGGAAGGTAATATACATAACCATACATAGCTATACATGGCCATCGCTTCCTGGTTAATTTGGTTTTCTATTATTATTTGCTCATAGATACTCGCGTTTCGGATCCACTACTTCAAAGACTACTGGAACCTGCTTGATCTATTCATTGTTATATTGTCTCTAATTGATATCGTGGTAGACAGTGTCACAGATAATGCCACAGGAGACTTCTCGCCTTCTGTTCTAAAAGTGTTCCGTATTCTCAGGGTGGGCAGGCTGCTTAGACTCGTCAAGGTAAGCCCAAACGCTCTCCTGCACCGTCACACTTTAACCTTTAGACAGATTTAGCAGACACGACGCGATCCCAAGAAGAAGGCGCGAGCTCGTTCTTTTTCTTGCGCGCGCCGTCCTCTTCTAGGTTAACGTCCTCAACGGAACGTCATTTTTAGCTTTTTCACGTCCTGATGAGAATGTCAACCTAGAAGACGACCGCACGAGCACGTTCTTTATCATGCGCGCGCCGTCCTGATTGAAGGCCGCGTCCTCATGCTAAATCAGTCTATTATTCTATGAATGGATAAATGCTTTCTTATACAAGTAAATTGCTTTATACCTTTCGACAGACGCTTCTCCCAAAATTAATCGATTTTGTTGACAACGTAATCAATCGAAAGTTAAGCTTTGGCTATGATGTTGGTAAAGGTTACATTGTTGCCGAGGAAGAAGTGAACAAACTCATTGAGCACATGGTGGTAGACAAGAGGATTACACGAGATCTCAAGGCGCGCTCTGATCAAAACAGATTAGACGTGGTCAAAAGTCTTGGTTAGTTGCTTAGCTAGTTAGGAATAAGTAAATCTGTGGGCAAATAGTTGTAATATGAAAGCGATAACGAGAAGTGAATACTCATTGAGCACATGGTAGACAAGAGGATTACACGAGAACTCAAGGCGAGAGATCTCAAGTATTCACTTCTCGTCATCGCCTTCATATTAGCTAGTTAGGTTTGTCTGGATGACAGCAATTATAGACATACTATCGTTGATCTTTGATATGCAATGTTGCTATGTGGCTAGGTATGTTACAGCGAGAACATCCAGGTATCGCCATCTCTGTCAAGACTCGTCAAGCCATCAGGACAGTCTTAAATAACGCACGTGATGTGGCTAATGAACTGCGAGGAGGTGGTCTATTAGATGAGGCTGAATACAGTAAACTAGAATCGGTGAGTATATAGAACATCACTATCTCTTTAAAGTCCGCTGTATTAGCTACCACACCAGCTATAGTATTGGGAATACCACTTCTCTGTTTTTGTGGGAGGTATTCCTTTTCTTCAGTTCTTATTATTCTAGAATTTTTCTCTTTTCAGTTGATCGAGACGAAGATGAAAAGACAGCTAAGTGCGCCAGCCTATATTCCACCACAGTCCCCTGAAAATCTTCTACGCAACGTCGTATGGTTGGAGGGCATGGATTCCAAGGTAATCGACAGCATTACAGACATGGCAGAGATGAGAGCATTCGACTATGGTGACACCATGACCAAACAAGGTGATGAGGTGGATGGGATCTATCTAATTGTCAATGGGATGGTCAAGGTACGTAAAAAGCTCGCAGCACGGTCGGTGCCGTAAGCATGCCTTGCCGCGACCGTAATGTTTTAGACGCACTTTGCCGTGCCTTGACCGTGTCATTAATAGATTTAGTAATGACGATGCAACCTTAAAAGGATGGCGCTAACGTGATCTTTTTCATGCGCCCACCGTCTTCTTCTAGTTTCACGTCCTCAAAGGAACGTCAATTTTAGCTTTTACACGTCCTGATGAGATGACGTGAAGCTTGAAAACGACGGCATGAGCGCGTCGCCTTTGCTAAATCTGTCTATTACCGTGTTCGTACCGCAAGCTTTACACAGTCATACTTTACATTATACTTTCAATTGCTTGGTACATTGTACTTATAATTGCTAGGTAATGACAGCAGTAGCAATCAAGAAATATTCAAGCAAGTCAAACAAACAACATTCTATTTGTGCAAGTCGTATATTTTTTAAAAGAAGTCAAGTCTATTCGTCAGTAAAGCCTTTTGTAGATAGTCCTTACCACCCAAAATCTTAGTCATACTTACCATACATGTCTTTCAGATGATTGGTGTGTCTGTTGCAAAGAGAAAAGACTCCAGACCAAGTGATGGTAATATAGGTGACATGATAGTCACGACAGATTACATGACAGCTGGTAATTTGATCGGTGAGTTTGGTTTACTGACTGGATCAACGCGCACGTCGTCTTGTACCTGTGAGACATCTGTCCAGGTAACTCAATTCTACAACTATTCTTTTAAAGGCGAAAAAAAAAGAAAAAAAAATTGTTCACATATATCTTTTTTCCGCAGACGTATTTCCTTCCGAAGGACAAAATGCTTAAGACAATGGAGGTTCATGAAGAACTCGCAAACCGGTTGTGGCGAGTATGTGGAGTTCGCATCGCAGTGCCTCTCCTAATGGACTTGTTAATCTACCATAACTGGACTAAAGATAAGATCAGGCTGATGTGTGAACGCTCCTACCTTGCAAAGCTTCCGCAACCTGGTCCAAACGTAATCTTTAAGATAACAAGCATGATGCAAGAAGCCTTGTTGATTCAAGGACAAGTCACGTGTGCCGACACACGAGAAGTTTACGAAGGGCCAGTCATACTACCCAAGGCGTACCGAAACTATAGACTGCATTACGAGAAGGAGCCGAAGATCCTCGTCATTGTTCGGGTGAACGAAAATCCTGTGGCGGAAGATGTTGGTGATACACCATCAGCTTTGGATCTACCTGGTAAGATACTGATTGCGCATTCAATTATTTTACTATATATACACCTACTTGCAAGAAGGTTGTCATAGGGAAAAAGAACATTTGTAGTTTAGTGGGATAGGAATAAATTA
>WUAP02176223.1:0-57304 GCA_015163945.2 Stichodactyla helianthus | reverse complement strand
AGGGTTAGGGTTTAGGGTTAGGTTAGGGTTAGGGTTAGGGTTAGGTTAGGGGTAGGGGTAGGGTAGGGTTAGGGGGGGGGGGAGGGGGGGGGGGGGGGGGGGGGGGGGGGGGAGGGGGGGGGGAGGGGGGATGGTGCACCATTTATGTTTGGGACTGATTGACTGAGGTGGAAGTCATTCATCTCAGTGGGGAGTGGTCCCTTGGATTGTCCCTGAATCCATTTGTTATTGAAATGCGAAGAGGGGATAAAAAATGAGAAAAGAAATTTTCAATATTGCTTCCTTAATCTTTCTTTCGTCCTTAAGGATTCGAACTCGGAAAGTTAGGATTAGTCTTATTTTCAGTAATTCCAATGAGGAATTTTAAGTGTTTGGCATTTCTATATCAATCTCATAAATCCCTGACATTTCTATCCCAGTGATCTATATCCCTCAAGCCACCACCAACTGTGGCGGATCCAGGGGGTGGTCACAGGGCGCCCGTGACCCCCCCTTCTTACCTTGGAACATTGTATTTTACTTAAAAAATATTTTTCAAAATTTTACGCTTTCGGTTTTTTTAAGTTGAATTTCAATTTTTTCGTGTGTGATCCTACCCCAAATCCTTGATTCCCCTCTGACCAATGCATCAAATCCCAGTTTTCCAACACAAAAATTGCACATTAATAAATGCCAAATGTGTTGAAATGGGACCACAAAAGATAGAGCACTGCCTTAGTAATACCTCTGCAAGTTTTATTTTTATCGTATTTCCGAATAATTATATTGCGCGATCAACCATGCGGGACATGAACCATTAAACGGTAGCACTGACGGGCTTAACTCCCCGGTCTCGTAGCGTTAATTTCTCGCCATGTCCCGGGGGACGTTGGGTTAGCGTTCAATGTGTCTAGTGCATAAACCGAGATTGGGCTCCCTTATTATAGAATCCCATCAGGCATTGCGCGCCAGGTTGGGCCAGGGCGCACAGCTCAAGGAAGGTTCGCAGATATTTTCGATTTAATTTAGTGATGTTGAACAAGTAAAACATAGGTATCTGTGTTTGCTGCTAAGTTCCCACTCATTCCCACGCGTGCTGCTATGATGAAAGATGTCATTGAAGCCTCGAGTGGTGGATTTCGACTTGACATGGAGCAAGATATTGCAAACGCTTCAGGCTGTTCTAACTTTGGACAAGATCCCTCGGCCTGTTTGGAATGACAGGTTCTCGTATCCTTTCTGTACGTACTGATGTCACTGGGATTTTACTATTGCTTCCAGCCCTATTTAAGTAAACTTACTTTGCACGTTCCAACAGAATCTTTGTGATTTTATTAGCTATTATTGTTTTGTATTTAGCAGTGCTGAACGATTTTGATTTCGAAAGAAATTATTTAATTTTCGATCAGACTCAAATGCTTCCTCTTTCATTGAGAACTATTACGTCACGGCCACCAGTAGTAAAAAAATTTCTAAAATGTGTACATTTAAAATTGTTTTATAACTTTTATCTTAATTCAAATCCACTTTATATGAGTACTTAGCTTGAGAACGCTTTCGATGCTATTAAGCGATTGTTAAATCTTGAGGCTGACAACATGTGTCAAATGAATGTATTTTAGCTTACGTAGATTTTGTATAAACTTATTGTTTTAGAGTTGATAATTTGGAGCATTTTTGTTACATCCAACGTCCAGTTATCATTATTTTTCTGTATACCTTTTTGGTTTTTTTTCTACAGAGCAGGCATAACTTGAACCCCAATTCCCAATTATCTGCTTCAAGTTTCTTGGCTAATGTTTCATAAAAAGTTTTAGAATCAGATTGGGGAATTTTTGCTTATAACTTAATTTAAATGTTTTTTAGAAATTAGATAGTTTATCATTGAGCTTTTACACTCATAAGAATATAGAAGTATAGTTTTTCTGCATGTATGCTTGTGCAGTTGTCAAGTTGGTCACCTGTTAATTGGTATAACTATAAATAAAACCATGAGCTTGGGGAAGCCAAGAATCTTTACATTAATATTAAAACCAGCCAGACATAAGCTTTGTGTCTATAACATTCCACATCCTATCAAAGTAAAAGAATAAATTTGCATTTTTGATATATACTTTAATTTTTTTCCTCTACTACCCTCCCAAAGTTTTAATCTGTTACTGTAATTGTTATTTTTAAGCTGAATACAAGATTTAGATTTTGGCTTGGTATATATGAAGTACAGGGCTTGTGCATACCATGTATATAAGTCACAATTTGAATCAGAAAGTAGGAAATTATTCTTTAAGTGCCTATGACACATCTGGCAATATTCTCAGTATCGATTATATATGGGGTGAGCTGTTCAATAACCCAAAAAATTTATATAGTTTGATTACTGTATCTTGAAGTTATAAAGGTTTTTCCACCCATATGCTAGTGACTGTGATATCAAGGGAATTATGCTTGAGGTGGTTTCCCGCCTTACCAGGGGTGCACTTGCAAGTGTTTGCAGTGTTTTCATTTGAGAGACAATTATGACAATATATTCCTTTAAAAAAGAAGAGTAAAATATAGGATTTCCTTAACAATATTTAGTGATGTGTATGCATTATGTGTAGCATTTCCAGAACCCTTAGGAGAAAGGTTGTATGGGGAAGTGAAGAAATTTTTAGAAGAAAATGTTAAAAAACTTTTTGAGGTAAGCGTTTTAATTCACAAAGTTGAGTGATTTTAAAAATTTCTGATGCTTGGATGCATTGTTCCCCTTGAGAAAGCTTCTTTACTACTGTAAGTATAGGTGGGCATACATTGATGAATTTTATTTTGGTTAATTGTTATTTGAATTGCCAACCAAAAAAAATCTATTGGATCATCCAACAAAGCAAGTGACAAAACCTATTGTTAAAATGGTTGGCTCATTAACATCACAATGACAATGTTTATAAACACTACAGAGATAACCCATTGGCTGGTGGTTCATTGGCTGGTGGTTCTGATTTTTTACTAGCCCGAAGACAATTTTTACTGGTCATAGACTAGGCAACTACTGCTAAGGTCAAGCACTGTGCCCTGGAATTTTGAAATTACTGGTATTCCCTGAATGCAATATCTTGTAATTCAATGGCCAATTCAGTTGTAAGATAAAGGATCTCTAAAGAATTCAATAAACACACCATATCCTAGATTGTAGCTACACATACAATAAATGCTTCTTGCAGAATAATAATAAATCACTCACTGTATGACATGTACTACCATGGCCACCCAGTGTATTTTTTACAAGTTCAAGTTACCCAATCAGATAGTGAGAATTCATCTGATAGATACATTTGGATGTGAACTTACTCAGTTTGTCACCACACAGTAAGTAAATTCTTACTGTAAATCAAGCCTGAAGATGAGTATCATTTAATATTGTTTTGGCATATTATCTCAATATATGATAATGAATTGCCTCTGTCAACATGATAAAGTAGCAGTTGCATAAATTGTATTAAATATTTGATTAGGCTGTCAGCAGCCCTAATGTGGACCTCTTGCGAGAATATCACCACCACTGGATGCAATACAGTCAGGGCTCTGCTTACATGAATCTTTTGTTTGGGTAAGGAACACTAGATCAAGATAAATTATCCTTGTATTGCATGCAATAACCAATAAAAGGAAATCTGTAACACCGTGAAAAAAGAAAAATTTACTTAACTGACATTTCAAGCTTTCTTCTTTCGTCAGACGAAGGGCAAAAGCTCAAAACATCAGTAAAGTTAAGTATATTTCTCTTCTTTCACAGTGTGACAGATTTCCTTTTATTGGTTATTGTGTTCATTACACATCGATGCAGTCTATGCTAGTTTACTTGCTAGCTTCCACTTGCATTGCATGGATACCAGTTCCATATTATATCTGTAAATGAAAAATATAAGTAGAGAAATACATGTAATACCATATAAACAGAAATTTTACTTGGTCTTGATATTATGATTATCAAATGGCTTCCCCTTAGAACAACTACCAAAATTGGAAGGAGGCTTTATCCAATCACATCACTAAAATGTTAAGATCATTTTACATGCATATAAGACAGGCCTATTCCTGTTCATGTAGAAGCATGGGTTAGGACTGTAGGTCCATTTCAATATCTAGTTGTGCAATTGTAGAATTTTCTTTAGTGCATTTCACATAACTTTTGACATGTGAGTTCTTTTTGAATTTCTGAAGTTGAAGTTGTACTTTAGAAGTTCACAACAAGCTTTGTTGGTAAACTTCGACTTTATTTTCCTATACTTGTTTTTTTTTACCTTGAAGCTATCCTTAGGCAAAGCAATGCCCCTTCTTTGGTCAAGCAGTTCAATCATTGTAAACCTTGAAGTTGATTTTAATGAATTACTGAACTTGTGTGAGAAGTAAGTTCAAAGTTCATCAACAAAGTTTGTTGTGAACTTCCAAAGTAAAGTACGACTTGAACTTCAGAATTTCTGAACACTCTTTGGAACTCACTTGTCAAGTTATGTGAAAAACACTGTAATTGATCTTTTACCAGTAGAGATTGCTTTGTAATTATAGTAGGTACATTTATGATATTGATAATCTGTTGAAATATGACTCCTGTTATTTTTGACCACAGTTATTTGAACCAGCATTTGAAGAAACAAAAACAGGACTATGTGGAGATATCTCCTTACACTGTCCCCCCCTATAACCATGAAGCCATCAATATTGGTCCTGTAAGTATGTCAAGTATATTATTAAAGGAAACATTCGAGTACATTTTTAGTTTAAAGGAAGCAGTGATGAAGCTCAGGGAGGGGAGAGTGGATTTCCCAAGTAAAAGGGCAGGATGTTTGTTGTATCTTTAAGAGATTGAGATTGGTGTGATACTGTCTAGGATGTAATTATTCAGGGTTCTCTCCAGTGTGCAATTTTGTAAGAATCTCACAAAAAATAAGTAAAAATTGCAAGAGAAATTATTGAAAGCAAAAAATTATTGCTGTTTACTGAATGGGAAAAACTTTGTGTCCATTGATCCTGACAATCTACTGATGTGACAATCTCACCTTTTCAAAAAAATCTCACTTTTTGGGTGTCAGGGGGATTTTTTCTCTCAATACTTTTGAAACCTGGAGAGAACCCAGATTATTTAGGGTGTAACAATAGCTCAGTGCCTTTCATTCCCCAATTTTTAAATAGACTATTCATCTTTTCAGCTTGCACTGAATATATGGAATTCAACTATGATTGAACCACTGAAGGACAGCATTGTACAACATTTACTGGCTGAAATAAAAAAGTAAGCATTGCATGTTTAATGATGAGTTGTAAATAAAGATCATGTGACTGACATTTCATCAACCTGAGTAGAAGTCATCTCCAGATCCTAGTAAGAAACAACTTATCCAGAGGATCACAATGCACTATCAACTGTACAATTTGATAATACGTAATTTACATGCATGTACATGTGTGTACAAGATTAAATTTGCTATTGGCAAAGAAATCATAATTGTCTTTCCCAGTTTCATTACAGCTGGCTTATACTTACTCACTCAATTTCCATTAAGCATTTCTGTTTAATTGCTTTCCAATTATTAGAGACAGAGATGGAGAAGGAACAAACCAAAACATTGTCCATGACACCATCAAGTCATTTGGTATGTATCACTACCACTGGCAATAGAACTGGTTATCAGCCACTGAAAAGCTATGAAACTAGAGTATGAGTTCTGACTACTTCAAAATATCTCCTCCCAAAATAGCATTATAAAATTCATGAATAATTAATGTGCAAAACACAATAGAAAATCATAACCTTGTCAGAGTCTTTAAATCGGATAAAGAATCGTCCTCATTTGTATTCCACTTTAACTTGGATTTTCTCCGCCAAAATTACTTAATTCGTTTTAAAAATCAGTACAACATGAAAATATAGTCCTAGACATTTCATAAGTGATATAAAGTATTTGCAATCGACCTTTATGGGCAAATATGACCTAAATGCCCATAAAGGTATATACTACATATAATATACTTTATATATTAAAAAAAAGCAGATTAGACTGTTTAACCCCAAAATGACTTCTTGTTGTCCAAGAGTGTGGTCATTACATAATGTTTCAAAGCCAACAATGACTGATTTGGAGGCTTTGAAATGACATCTAGTACTCATTAATTATTCCGGAGGGATCTATTTATTAAACGAAAACAGGTTTTTTGGGTTAAAAATTAGAAACTTAAGATCGGGTAATAATCACATTTTTTGCGCATGCGTGAACGTCATATTAATCACTGTTTATACATCCCACACGGAAAATCGTGACCAAAAAATAAAGAACCCTTCGCATCAGAGCCAAACGTATTCGGTGCACGCGGGTGTAGTGCTTAAAGGCTCTGATTGGTATTGGGGTTTCTTGATCAGAAATTCCAATTCCATATCATCTTCAGCGACCCGTGAGTACTATCAGCTGAAGTACTTTTTGATTCAGTCAGTGGATTGAATTAATTTTGTTCGAGTCCTTGGACTTGAACAAAATTAATTCAGTACTAGTATTGGACCGGGTTTCCAGTATTGTCATGTGACCCAAATTACAGCCCTGTGGTTGGCTGGTTACCTCGTGAATAATTAATGAGTACTAGATAGGAAATTATTAGACCTCAGCTTTTTATGTATGGACATTGTCCATAGGGCTCATTTACATACTTTCAAAATCTTGGTCTGGTTATTTCCCATAAGCTCCAAGTGGATTTTTTTGAAAGGAGGTTTATAATATAGCAATTTTCATCATGTAAACTTTGCCAAGACAGCAGTAATCTTGACCAGCTGATTGCAGGAAAATAATCAACCGACTAACAAAGGTCTCAGCCAATCAGCTCATGCTATTTAGCATAAGTAGTTAATGCTATATTAATAGCAGTCATACTTATCAGTAATGGAATTGAGACCTACATGTAGTGTTTGTTCTTGAAAAGGAATCTGAATGTGCCAACAAAGTAATGAGATTTAAAAGGGAGCATTTTAGTAAGAGTGAGGAAAATCATTAATTTTAGGCAACTGAAGTTGAATTAGAAATCTTCGTGGTTTCAATTTGATTGACTATTGAGTTGTTTCCTGTAAAATGCATGCAGCAGCCAATTGGTCATGCCACATTAGAAGAAACTCACAACGAGACAGTTCCCATGACTAAAAATATTTATTCCCATGCCTAACGATTTTACAGTGTAAATTTGTCTTGCACAATGTTAAGAATAGAATATGGCCTTATCACAAAAGCTGGTTTAACAGGTTTTTCAAAACCAATACCAAGCAAAACTATGGACACTTCCTTATATGGAGTGTAATCTAGTCAAACTTGTTTAGAACAAAAGAAATGACACACTTTTGTAACAAACTCAAACTCTATGTTAGCCAACTTCGTTGGCAATAATGTGTAAAATGTGTACAGTCATGTAGTTTCAGTGGGGGAAAAACTTTCCCTTACTTTGGGATCAAAACATCCAAAGGATTTTGGTGATCTGAGGATACATGTATATATTCTAGTACTTTCTTTGTCAAATGTCCTTGGATTGTGTGGGGAGGGGAACAGGAGGATGACTTGTGAAAGGGTGGATCTGAAAGAGGGATGAAAGAGTAATGGCTATTAACTATGTGGATTGTTTTGAATTCTGTAGTTGGTGTACAAGAGTATCAATCAAAAGGAGCACTTAGTGTAAGTAAATTTAATTGTACAATTGTCCCAAAATGTCAAAAATAGCCTATAATTAATTGTTAATTATTTTTTTATAGCTGTATGAGAAGGTGTTTGAAAGGGAGATGCTTAAAGAAACTGGAGAATACTACAGGAGAGAAGCAGCTGAGCTTATGGCCGAGAATCTTTGCTCAGTTTACATACAAAAGGTACCATAATATGTACTTTAATTGTCATGTCAGAGTATTGATGAATGTTGATCAACCTCTGGATAATATTTTAAACATTTGAATAGACTTATCTCATCTTGCAGCTCTTAGAAAATCTAGCAGACTTGCATTAAATTAACTGAGTAGTGCTCAAAGTCAGTCGATCCAGTTGAGGTGCAAGGCTGCCTAAATAAATGCTTTTGATTGATGGCAGCCAAGCATATTTCAATGAATGATACTGAATTTGGAAATGTGTTATTGACCACCTGGGATGTTCTCCAGGGATAACGGAGAAAAATAAAGGAGCTGAGAGCTGAGAGGGGGGAGCTGAAATCCAATAAATGTGTAGCTTGGCCCATCTTTTCTCCTTTGCGAGAACAAAACAGACAACAAACAAAAGGAAGCAACTTGTCTTCTGTTTTTGCTTGCTTTTGTTTGCTTTGTTCTATTGTTTTGATGTCTTTTGTATTCTCTAAGCCTGTCATTGTTTTCCTTCAAATGCTTCATGATAACCCTGGTACTTGACCCTACTTGCTTTTTCATTTGAAACAGGTTGATTTAAGAATACAAGAAGAAGATTTGCGAGCTAGGAAATTTCTTCATCCTGTGTCCTATAGTAGGGTAATTCGAGAATGTGAAGCCAAAATGGTGGAAGATTATATACCATACTTGCAAGCTGAGTGTCGACAAATGGTCAGAGAAGAAAAAACAACAGGTTAGGAAAGATCTTGGAGTCACTCGTTAAAGCATAGCATCGGCAATGGATTTTTGTTGTTTTTTTTCCTACTCCCTCTCCCTCAACTCTGCTGTCTCTCTCCTTCCTTCCTTCCTTTTCAATCTCTCTTGTTATAGGTAGCAGATGTACTGTGTGTTGTAGGTTTAACTTGTTAAATTCAAGAAAGCAAACAGTACCTCAAACTCATGGATGAATCAAAACAGAAATATTAACCTAATTCACAGACATTTGATATCTTTTCATTTTTCAGATTTGTCTAGGATGTATAAGCTATTAAAGCATATTCCAAGGGGTCTTAGGGTTATGGTGACCGAACTAGAACAGCATGTAACAGAGACAGGTAAAACTCCATTATTTGTGAGGGATTTTGTAAATAATATAAAGAAAAGAAAAATGGAGCAGAAAAATTGCACAAAGATGTTCTCGTAGATTCATGACAGAAAGTGAATATTGCAGGAGCAGAACCAGGAATTTTTTAGGAGGGGTGCACCATTTTTAATACATACATTCACAAACACAAACTTGTCAGCTCATCTATGGGACCATAGGGTGTGTGTACCCCCTGCACCTCTCCCCTAGTTTCACCCCTGAATTGTGTACTATTGTGGAGTTAGAGCAGATTTCATATCACTCTGAAAAAGTCACGGGACGAACACGGCGCAGACACGGTCAAGGCGCGGCAAGGAACTTCGAAATTCTAGAAAACATCGCGGTCACGGACTTTTTCACAGTCATAGGAAATCTGCTCTATACATTGTAGTAAACATGAAAGGTGTAAACTTGTTCTGTTTATGAACTCTCTGAATGCATCATCTTCAAGCCTGGCATGATCTTATCAGGGCTTGAAGGGTACCACTTGAAGAAGCTGCAAACTAATGACATCCTGATGAAAATGTCAATCTAGAAGATGATGTCATGCACACAAAAAAAGAATGCTTCTTCAAGCCTGGCATGATCTTATCAGGGCTTGAAGAAGCTACAAACTAATGATGTCCTGGTGCATGGTAGCCTTTTGGCCTCTGACGGGACTACCCTGAGTTTATTAATTATTTTTAAATAAAGGTGTCTATCTATCTATCTATCTATCATGCTTACTGTATTCTTGAGGTTGCATTGTTTTTGAGAAATGTCTAGTATAAATTATGGAAGGGACACCAGCACCATACTCTTTTAGTGTTACAAGTGTTACAACTGTCACACCTGCAAATGACTTTTGATAGCCTTTTAACAGTATCTTTGTGGTCATGGTCTAAATTATTACCATACCATCAAATACCCTTGCCATATGGGATAAATGTTTGACAAAACAATTAGACCAGGAACCTGAATGGGCTGCAAATTAATAGCCTACAAGACAATGCCAAATGAGCTATCTGACTCCTACCTCATGAGGACGAAAGGTCTTATTGTTTTAGTATAAACAAACTAGTCAGACACTGATAGAAGATAAACTCGAAAGTTTGGTGAAAATGTCAGCAGAATGCTGTTGTTTTGATTTGCTTTTCACTACTAGTGGGCTATCACTATTAGACCTGTAGTAGTTTAGCCAATCAGAATGCAGGATTTGTGATAGTTTGCTAGTTTGGTTATACTAATAACAATTTATAATCATTTTATTATTTGTAGGTCTTGGAAAAATCAAATCTGTCAACTTTGAAAGTGTAAGAAATAAACCTTTCTGTGTATTAATTTAATCATACTAATATTGAATATATGATAAATATGAATTCAACTTATTCTTTCTTAATTGCATGTCTTATAGGGACCTTTCCAGTATGTTGACATAATGCTAGATGTTCATAGTAAATTTACATATTTGATTAATACAACATTCCAAGGGGATTCAGCATTTCATGCAGCCTTGGATAAGGTTTGTATCTTTGGTCTGTGATGATTTTCATTGAACATGTTTATTCATAATATACTTAGAAAATACTAACATGAAGTGCGCCATTGGTGTCTTGATTTGTTATTTCAATTGTGTAGGCTTGCACTACTGTAGTTAACTACCGACATGACCCTAGAAGGGCCTCGAAGTCACCAGAACTTGTAAGTTATATTAATAGCTTCTGTAATCTTCTGTTTATTGTCTGGAATAGTACAATCAACTAGTGTATGATAATTCTCATGGATATACAATATATACATGTTCTTGTATCTGTTGTATTTTTCTCTCAAGTTGGCAAAGTATTGTGACTTAGTTTTGAAGAAAAGTACCAAGAACTTGACAGATGTTGAATTAGATGAAAAGCTTAGTGAAGTAGTAAGTTGGATTTAGATTATGAGGGACTTACCATTAATTTGGGGAGGGGGGTGCAAATAAGGAGGAGGGTCATCATTTTTTATGTACCTCAAAAGGGGAGGAATATCAACAATTTTGCAAGCATTTTTGGGTGGGCAAGCACTTTTTGGTGTCCGTCAAAGGGAGGGGTCTGATTATTTCTTGTATCTTGCATAAGGAGGGGGCAAAAAAAGTTATCACAGTAGTAAAAATGAAATACATTTGGTTCTCCCACTAATTGGTCCCTAACTGATAATGATTATTTATTTTATTTATATTCTAATACAGTACCAGTAGACAAGTATTGTACATACAGTTCAATGCTGTTGTTGCAATTGTACATTAACATATTAACTTCTGTCAACAGATAATTATATTCAAGTACATAGATGATAAAGATATTTTTCAGAAGGTATTTTAAACAAAAGTCAGTAAAACTGTTACAGTTAATTTCACATAACTCTGCCCATGCTGGTTGCGAAGTTCATTGGGAAATTCCAAAGTACATTATGAAGTTCACAAGTTAGTTGGCAATTAGCCAGTCTACTTGCAAACTTCAAAACAAAGTTCCCAACTTGTCTGGCATGGACATTCAGAAATATCGTCTTTACTGAACTAAACTACGAAATATTCGAATTTTATTGATCTCAGTTGATTAAAAATTCTTATAAGCATCAAATATTTTCTTTATACTTCATATTATTTGGTGAAAGGGCAAAGTCCTTAACTTCCGCAGTAGGCAAGTTGGGAACTTTGTTTTGAAGTTTGCAAGTAGACTGGCTAAATGCCAACTAAATTGTGAACTACATCACGTACTTCAGACGTTCCCAACAAACTTCCCAACCCACATGGGCAAAGTTATGTGAAATTAACTGTAAAGCAAAGAGACCTCAAAGAATTAGGGTCAGAGTGTTTAGGCGACTTTGGCCAAGGTATTATCATTTCCCTCTAAAGATTTTCTAACTTTTTTTGATTATTTTGAGGTAAATTTAATTTTCTTTCTGGATTGGTCTACATTATACACATGCTCATTATACAGATGTAACCATGAAGGGGAAAAATGGCAGTTCACTGACAGATATTCCCCCCCACCCACCCTCATCATTTTAATTGAAACCTGAAACAACCTCTGGGCACATCTAAGTCAGGGCATGGCTAGCTTACAGACTGAATTGGAATTGTTTACTGTGAAGGGAGAAATACTAGAGACCCAGAGAAAAATCCCTTGAATAAAGGTAGAGACCTAACAGGAACTCCACTCACATGAAATACTAAGTAGAACCGAACCCGAAACCCAGTAGTGAGAGGCGAGTGCACTACCACTACCCTTCTGTTCTGATTTTCTTTTATTGTGATTTCAGTTTTATTCTAAAATGTTGGCCAAGAGACTCATTCATAATTTATCTGTGTCTATGGATGCTGAAGAGGCAATGATCAGCAGATTAAAGGTATTTTTTTATTAAATGTATTACTTGACAAGGGCAACAGTTGTATGTGGTAAGACCAAAAATGGTTGTTGGCAGGTTGTTGATGGACATTCTAGTGCCAACTTTCCATCATTTTTTTGCAGAAAGCTTAGTACCAATATTAAATCTACTATCAAGCTGCCTTCAAGCTACTGAAGTTCAACTTGCCTAAAATACCTGCCAACAGCATTTTTATGATCTTACTCTAACTATTCCACTTGTTGTTTTGGCACTGTTATTTTAGTTCTTGTTGGGTATTTTTGTGTTGGAGTTGTGGTTTGTGCCTTCATTCAATATACCCAACACAGTATATGATTAGTAAGTAAGTGTGGTATGGTTACTTAAAAGTTGTTTCTTCTGTGGCATGACAACTATTAAGGTTAATTGCCATCTCATTTACATATAAATTTATAATGGTTTTGTATTTCAGCATGCCTGTGGTTATGAGTATACCAACAAACTGCACAGGATGTTCACAGACATGAGCATCAGCTTGGACCTGAACTCAAGTTTTAGTGACTTTTTATCTAATTCTTCAGTAGATCTTGGAATAAGCTTCTCTTTACTTGTTTTACAGGTAAAGTACAATGACATGCCTAAGTACTGTTTAGTAAATGAGCAGGAGTGTTTTATCGAGTTTAAAACCACAAGGTGTTGCTGAGTGGTTCTAGAAATATATCAAAGTTAAAAGTATTCTACCAAGGCATTAAAAAACTTTGTAATACATAGAAGCCAGTGCAGACAGAGATTACACAAGCTTGTCTCGCAATATTCTTGAAAATGTAGCATTGCAGTTGCTGAGGTGAGGTTTTTACACTGCAGCAGGGCTTGAAATAATTTTTGGACTAATGCCAGACATGTTGTCTGGTCAAGTCAATTTTTGCTCGGACAATCATTAGTCTTGAGTACAGTTGAGTAGGATTACACTGGAAATAGTGATCAGACAAAATGTCTGGCCAACCAAAGATTTGGCCGGACATAACCTTTTTTTGACCAGACAATATCCGTTGACTGGCCCTTATTTCAAGCCCTGTGCAACACAATCTCAGCAACTTGCAATGATTTTTCACCGAGGAACGTGTAATATAGCAGCCATCTTGGATGATTATGAAAAGGTGTGCATTCACTTTGGAAAAATACAGTTTAAGATTGGGGGAGAAAAGTTGCTGGTGATGTACTGTGAAACAATGTTGCAACTTCCTGAAATCTGTTGCAAAAAGTAGAACTAAGTTCTACTTTGAGCAACACTGTGTACAACAGAAAAAATTGCAAGGCATCCCCTGTTACACTGTGCAATCGCCAGCAACTTTTAAAAAAAGAGAGTTGCTGAGACAATTACACAGTGTAGCAGGGCCGGTACGGTACGGTGTTGTGGATACAGAAATTTTGAGGATGCTATCACATCAATCTGTAGGTTCTTGTTGGAGGAGCAAATGCTTTACTAACTGTTACCTTTAAATGTTCTTTTAGTCTGGTGCTTGGCCACTTGGGCAAACGTCTGTATCCCCCATTACCATACCACAAGAATTAATCAAACCTGTTCAGATGGTGAGATAAGCAAGAACATCATTTTGTTAATATAACCTGTTTATGTCAGGTCTGTTATGATTTGGCTGCTAAATTATACTTATAATTTTTTAGTTTGAACAATTCTACAATGGAAGGTTCAATGGCCGCAAACTTAACTGGCTACAACACTTGTCCAATGGTAAGTCAAGATGTGTTGGTTCTTTATAATCAACTGATTTTTCACAATTTTTGTACTGTGCTAAATCACGGCTCATGGTACATTCTGGTGGAATCTGCTCAGCCAATCACAGTACAGAACCTATTACTGATAGACCTTTTGCAGCAGTGAGGGACAGTTACAAAATTGAATTTCATTTAAGGCCCGTTTACACCAGCGATTTTGTCGCGTGGCTTGATTGGCTTGGCGATTTTAGCGGCGAATTTATCACAACTCAAATCGCGCGTGTTTTCACTAAATTTCGAGCATGTTCGAATTGGTGGCGACTGTTACTCGATCTGTCACCTTAAAATCGCCATAAAATCGCAGCTCAGGTCGCGCGACAACATTGCTAGTGTAAACGGGCCATTATGCTATTAAAACATCAAAATCTTTTTGTTGTTGTTGTTGTTGCTGTTGTGGTGTTGGTTGTTGTTAGTGTTGTTATTTTACCTGTATGACATGCAGCCTTCGATTTAAAGATACTAAGGTATTTCAATGTTGGTTCGCCCTCCAGTGTATAGCGTTCCCCAGTCTATAAAGAGATGTTATTGCTATTATACGATATATTATGGTGTGATACATTACTACAAAATTCCTATTGCTGGCATTATCATGTGTGAGATTCCCAATCATTAAAGCATAATACTTGGTCATAGCCAGTAAGGCCATGCTATAAGTTTTTCACATTGATACAAAACCTGAAAATCTGCTGTGTCTAAGAGTTGGTTTCCTCTTCTTTCAGGGGAGATAAAAGTAAACTACTTCAAGCGACCTCTGATACTAACTGTTTCAACATATCAGATGGTAGTGCTGTTACTGTTCAATGAGAGAACTAACATCTCATACAGGTAATAGACTCCTTGCTTCTCCTGTACCCCTGTTTTAGAAAACATTTGTCATAGCCAAATATAAACAAGCGACAAGTTGGGACCGAAAGCAAGCTCTTGGTATCGTATTAGCTGAGTTATCGGGGACACATTTAAATTTGAAGCCTGCCATATATTGTAAAATGACTACGTATCAGAATGGATGAACTACTGAAAAAATCACCCGAAGGCTTTTGGATCTTGGTTTGTTACTTTTGGTTGCGACATTGTTTATTGAAACAAATGCATAGAGCGGTTTTCGTATTGACTTACAGCACGTACATGGTACGGTATGCTTTAACACTGAAATGGCTTCCCATTGATTGTGTCTACAAGGTAGTTCCTATTAAATCACAACTCTTTATGGACCTAGTAAAGTACAGTTCAGCTACATGTATGTGTTTGCTGTATAGCTTCCCGCCCAAAATCTGCTTCGGCAATAATCTAATATCTTCAATTTGGAGAAACGAAGACTGAAAATATTCCATTGTTTTGTCCCCCAAAATTGAACTGCTTTGCTGCAAGAGCCTTTGCCACTTGTTCATAAAAAAGATTAAATACCAGATACGTTTTGAGATATTGATTTTGATGGTCTCAGAAGTTGAGGGGAAAGGAAAACTGGCGGGGGGGGGGTGGGGGTGGGAGGGGAGGGTTTTACCAGTATTTTTATTATGGGTTTTGCATATTGTATTTTAGTGAGATCGAAGCTCAAACTCAGCTAATTGATAAAGAGCTTGTTAGGATAATCCAATCGCTCGTTGACGTCAAGCTTCTAGAAAAATCACAGGTGAGTCACTAGGGCAACCGTTTTCTTTCATTCACTTCAGCTCGTTTATTCATTCAAATCTGTTGTCATACATGCATAGAATGAAGAGATGTCTGATTCTACATTTTGGATTAACGTGAATTTTACAAGTAAAAGAACGAAACTGAAGATCACTGCTGCTGTGCAGAGGGAGGCACCCCAGGTTAGTATCATTACTTAGATGTCTGTCTGTCTGTTGTCTGTTCTGCTGTTCTGTTTTTCTGTCTGTTCCCAAAATTGCCAGGAACAAATATAAAGGTCTTTTTTATCTACGTACCCCTTTTTTCTAACAGGAATCAGAGCAAACTCTTGTGTCAGTCGATGAAGATAGAAAAATGTATCTACAGGTAAAGCAATTACGCGAGTAATAAAAATTCGTTCTTTATTTCATTTCTCCCAGGTTTCTTTCATCCTTTCATTCTCATTTTCTTTTGCTTGCTGTTAAACTGGTCCCCCATTTATTGTTCATACCCCTTTTTACTTTTTCTTGACAGGCTGCAATCGTTAGGATAATGAAATCAAGAAAAGTTTTAAAACACAATTCCTTAATACAAGAGGTAATGTCCAAATCAAAACCCTGAAAAATTTCCGAAATAAATTAATTACTAAACATCAGAATGTAGATTTCGTGCGACTCTGAATAAATCATGGCAGATGGCACGGTCAAGGCACGAAATTGATAGCACCAGCGGGACCAATCACAGTGAGCTATAGTTACTGCTCATCCAATCAGAATCCTGAGACCATCGTCATGGTTACGGCATGGCATGTTGCTACCGTATACGTTCACAGTCGTACGAAATTCAAAATTCTTTTTATTTTTTCCTAGGTTATTAGCCAATCACGTGCTCGATTCACACCTAATATACCAATGATTAAGGTACGTATTTCAGTTTTTATTTGGGTACTTTTCGCTTGGTACTTAAAAGAAAGAGAAGAGAGATGTGCATAAGGGGGTAAGAGAGTTTATTCAACAACAAGCATCATGACACCTTTGTATTATTCTGTAGGAGGATGGTATAATGTATAGCTATTTACAGCCAGTGAATGCATGAATGAATAAATAAATAAATTAATTAATTAACGATATCAAAGATAAATATGAGAAAAATGACCTAATGTGAATACATTCAGCAAGTAAGAGAGAGAATGAATGGACCTAACAAATGAATGAATAGATAGATTAATAAAAGAATGAATTAACTGAATGCAGGGGTGTCAATAGAAGCCGGCTACCGGCGATAAACCGCCGTTTACTTAACTTCTGACCGCCGGCTACTTTGAAAATGTAAAAGTTTAAAATTAGTTGTTTCCCTCCGGGGCTCGCATTTGAGTGCAGACGTTTACTTTTCATTCATAGCCTCTTACTTTCAAAACTATTGACACCCCTGGAATGAAAGAAACAACTATGAAATGAACGGGAATAAATGAGTTACTAAATGGTAAATAAGTGAATGAATGAGAAAACAGAAGAAGATAAATGAGTGAATGAATGAATGAATGATTAATACAAAATATAGCTGTGCAAAGTATAGCATTTACAATGTTAATATGATTACTGGTTATATTCCAGAAATGCATAGAAGCGCTAATCGAGAAGCAGTACCTTGAAAGAAAAGAGGGTTCCAAGGAGGAATATACTTATGTAGCTTGATCTGGTAAATGCAAGGAACTTTCTGGAGCTTTGGTTCTGAGAGGCCAGGATTGGTCAGTCCGCTGAGAGCAGCACGCGTCGAGAGCACTACACTCAGAAATTAAGGGTCTGCTGGGGACTTGTCATAAATTAGCAGAGGGAGGGGGGGTTAAAATTTAGAGCTGTAAATGACGTGACCCTTCTCAGAAACGGGAATAAAATATCATGACCCTCTGTGGGGGTTTGGACTAAATTTTCATGTCCCCCTTTCGCAAGCATTTAATACTTACTCTGATCCTGGTTGGGCATAGTTTTATGTGGCCCTTCCTCTTCCTTTTGTCAATTTTTAGATGACCCACCCTTTTGGAAGGCTCAAAAAACGATGACCCTCCCCCTTTTGTCCACCTTCTCCCTCCCCCGCTAATTTATGACAATTCCCTTTAACTTCCCAAGATGGAATTCACAAACTTTTCATTGCATGTACTGATATAATTTGAGTTCCCGGAGAAACCTGGCGAATGTTCTTGGTGTCGAGGGGATATTCACTTCGTAGTTCGTTGTCACGGAGTAGAAGAGAATTGATTCAGCTAGCTGCCCAACTTAGACATGTTTACATATTCATCAGTATTACGATCTTTTCCATTAATTATCCTCTTCCGAAGGCATCTCTGTACATGTGAAATTTTTCCTGCGCACAAAGTACTGGGACAAGAGGCACCAGTCCCCTTTGATTTCTCCGAAATCCACAGGGATCCCCAAAAGAGCAAAGAGGTGGAGGAAGGCCATCCTACAATTTCACAGACTCCACCGCCTCGATGAGCAGTTATTTCGATTAAGGAGAATCAGACCCCAAGAGTATGAAGGACATTGGTCTTGCCGCGTAACCAGGAGGACGGGTGTAATATGACAGTTAGACAATAGCCTGAGTAGCAGCTCTGAGGACCATTAGCTAATATTACAAGGACACGAGAATTTTAAATGACTAAAACTTGTAACCTTCTTAGATCTATTTACTATGTATATTAAAGAAATTGACTTTCGCGTGACTCTACTCCCTGAAAACTTTGGTTCGTAAAGTCCGTACAGAAATGGCCCCTTAAAAATCTGTTGAATTAAATACTTGTGTCGAAGCAAAACGCACTCATCTCTACGGAGGCTTACCCCAGCAGTTTCAATTTCCATGCACTTCCGTCATCTGCAAGATAGCAGTCCGAAAAGTCCTAACTATATCACGTGAAGCGACTCATTATCTTGTCAGTAACAGTTGTTCCCTCACGATGAGGGAGACCATCTCTTTTTTTCTTTTTTCTTTTCTATTTTTCTATTTTCTACCATGATTTTAGAATTGACTTTTCTGGGTTTCATTTTTTTCAGATTTTATTTTTTTAGCCAGTCAGCGAACATTTTATTCGTAGGTCGATCGATATTTTCCATTTTCCGTGCTATAGATCACTGGTTTATTACTGACCAATAATTCATACTGGGAGGAAACAGGAAACCGGAGAAAATTCCTGGAGGCACGTGAAAAAACAACGAAACTTCTTTTGTCGCGCGACAGTGACCACAGTGCTGGTGGTGAGAGGTGGCGCATCACTTGTGCTTCCCCTAGCTCTATACGAACTATATCTATACTGAAAAAAAAAACAGTAATTACAGCTCTAGATGACAGTTAACAGCTAAAGAGAACGCGCGATCACAAGTCCGAGGTCTGTAGGGCAGAAAGACCTGAGTAACACAACATATTCCAGATATCTGTTATTAATATTAGCAATTTGCTCCGGAGAATTCAAACAGATATTAAGGAAAAAAGAAATCGTTCGCTATATTTACTGTCAATTAGAGGAAGATTCGAGGAAATTGAGGAAGGATGTGTTGAAATTTAAGACAGAAATATTAGATACAGCCATTACGTTCAAACTGAAATCACTACACGATGAAGTCAAAATATACACGATTGAGTCTAAGTGACTCAACGCTAACACATGTTTTTGTATTTCCGTTTTAATGTGTGGAGAAAAAATGGGTACAGATCACCTAGTAGTACGAGTTCCGGGGATTTTATTTTTCTTTTTTTCCCCAAGGTTGCCGTTTTTTCCTATTTTCTCTTCACATGTCCTCAGGTCTTTTCTATGGCAGCTGGCCTTGCAGATCACCATAATTCTGCTGGTTTTCATTGCGTACTAATGGGATAAACGTGATTCAGAAAACTAGTGTAAAATTCATACTTATGTTCTCAAGACCATACTTATTCACCACGCATTAGTACGCGGCCTAATTTCATTGGTTAACCTGTTGTTTTCAGTTATCGCGCGGACAGCAGAACTAATGAATAGTGTCAACGAAGACAAATTAACTTTTCAATCATGGGCAAAGAAAACTAGTTGAGACGATGATTGAACAGTTAGTGTGTCTTCGTTGACAATATTCATTAGTTCTGCTGTCCGCGCGATAACTGATCACTACGCCCCGCCTACAATATGACAGTAGCAGTTTCCTTAGCCTACAAACATTATATACTAACTACAACATTTGCCATTGGCTTCTAGTTGCTCATTATATGGAATCAAACTTAGCTTTAGCAGCAGTAAAGCTGCGGTTCAATTCTCCTGTCCAGCTAAACAAGGTAAGACTGCAACCACCAGGCATAGACACGCAGTGCTTTAACTGGTGTGCCGCAACCAAGTGTTGAAAAACTAGTCGTTCAGCCTTGATCATGGAGAGTAAGACGGAGTAAAAGCATACACCATCCATTCCTTAGGTTATTTATAATTCCATCATCGATGGTTTTGTCTACCAATCTACACAGATGGAACCTTAAATTGTTAATTCGCCATCAGAATAGCGCCACAGCGGTCAAGGTTTCTCTTGGTGTTTGTATAAGTACGACACTTACTACCTCCACAAGGTTTCAACCTGACAAATGCTTTAGGCTGCTATTGTTTGGTGTAATAACTAGACTAACCACTCGCCTAGAAATACTGATCATCTATGTAGAAGTTGTCAACTTTGCACACATATGGGCCAAACTTTTCGAAACATTAACAAAAGGACCACACATTTACAAGCGCTCTACTGAAATTCCTCTTCAAAGCCGGTTTAACGCCGTCTGGCAAAAAAATCCAGTCGATGACACACGATAACGGGTTTTTTAACAAATCTGTAGGATAATTGGTAATTGTAATTAAGTATTTAATAGCAAGGTAAAGGTTATAACTGGAAGACAAACTGTAGGTCGTATAAATGTTTCTCTAATAATTGTTTATGGCAATTTCTTATGCAGTTTGATATAACCGTTGAGTGAAGTATTGTAAGAAGAAAGAGTGCTTCATATGGGCGGGGAAATTTCAACAAGGGAAGTGCGTGCGTGATACGATCACTAACCACAAAAGTTTGGAATGCATAGATCTCAGACTCGTACCCAGTCGCTTCTTTTGCTCGCGCTGTGGTTGAAGAGAAGGATTTTGCCCGCATAGCCTTCCCATACTCCATTGCGAATAGAAGGAATAACTAAGTGACGACTGAGTACGATGAGTCTGCATAAAACTTTCTCAGACGGCGACCATCTTGCCCGGCAATGTAATGGTTTCTGCTTTGATTATTTATTATGGAGTAGTGATTTATTCGAGTAAAATATATATTGCTGTTTGCGTTCTATGACTTGTATAAGAGAGGGCGATCATATTACAATCACATAATATATCTGAATGGCGTGACGGTTTGTGATCATGTCCATACTTATACTATAACAGGCAAGCCTCGAATTCAAGCACTTCAGAACGAGTTTGACCGGGCAGAAACAAAGGCTTTTATTGTTATGGGAATGAATATGGCCGCTGTGTGAGAATGGTCTATTGGAGTTGACGAGGTCAAGAAAGAATCAGTACCAAACAATGAAGCTTCGTTTGTTTTCTCAGCATATGAAAGTTCCAAGAAAATTGCGCAATTTGGTATTTGGCAGGAAGGGAGAGGGGTAGGTGGATCCAAAGAACAAAATATCAAATGCGACTAGTGAATGCGATTTAGAGATATAACGCCTTGTAATTTGGGAGAAGTGATATTTTGATCAGCAGAAAAACTGACATTTTCGTGAAGATCTAGTAGCTTTACTCTAGTTCGACAAGAGTTTGTCACATGTTTGTAGCAACAGTGAAACAAATGAAACGTTTGTAGTTTTGGCGTATCACTTCCAGTTAAATAAAAACAAATCGTGAAAGTAGCGGCCTTGTCGTTTTTCTGCTCTGCCAGTGTAGACGGTCATTTTGGATCGGAATAACTGTCTCATTTCTCCCCTTAGCGACTAATTATTATAATTTTTCAATCTTGTAAAACATTTTCTCTGCTGTTCCTGCCATCCAAAATGGCTGCCATCACGTGATCTCGCGAGTAAACCCTCTGCTTCCGGTTTATTAACGAGATCTTGATGGAAATTTATTACGGGGTTGCTTTGAAAGTTTTTTTCTAAAAATTAAAGTGGAGTCATTTTAGAACTGAATAATGAATGAAAAGGAAAAGGGAGGAGATGTGATTTCACTTTTTCAGTTTGCGTTTCCGAACCACTTCTTGCAGTAGATTCCATTTCATTCCACAGTCTAGTCGGCAGGCTACATGAAACGAAAGGTTCACTTAATCTATCAAGAGTATATTATCTTATATACTTTAATTTCACCTTTAGTTATCGTTAAGTTCACTTATGTATGGCCAAATGGAAGAATTTCTTGCAGTTGTTCATCTTATAAAAAGGGGAACCACTCTAATTAGTTTCAATCTATCAATTTTAATTGATTTATTATTTAAAAATAATCAACAGTTTGACGATAGGCAGTCACAATTGTCCATCCGATGATTATTGAGATTCAAGCAAAATGCAAAGATTTTGGTTCAGGGCATCAATGAGGATTATGAAGAGGATGTTTTCAGCCATCTTGACTGAAGAGCTCAGACCTTTATTTAATGATTAGTGCCCCATCTAATTACCCTCCCTGCTTGTCCTAGCCTGTTCATTTTGGTCACCTTGACCTGTCCACTCAACAACTTTTTCAATGGTGATAATGACCTTGATTGCTTTGACACTAAATAAAAAGCATCCCAACTATTTACCTAAGGTTTCCGTGCCTCAATACAGGAAGCTGTGGTTTATACTTAATAACGTCGTATCGACAGTTTCAACAATACTTTCATTGTTTAATCTGCACAATAATCTTTCTATAAAAACTCCAACTGGTTTAGTGAAACTATTTTAAAAACCTCGCTAGTCATGAAACACTGCAAAAAATAAGACTCCCTAATACTGGGGAACAACTGAAAGCCATGTTTACTTTCGTAAATTAATAAAAACGGGAATTTTGTCTGCCGCGCGTAAATTTTTTTTAAAAACTTTCCTGACCAACTCCATATGTAGATATGGGTTGGTATTAACTCGAAAATATGTGACCTTCTCCAAAGTCGGATTTATATCGCCGCAAAAAGGAATTTGCATTTCATTTCAGTCGGCTAGTGATATTGTTAAAGGGTCTGTCAACCAGTTGTAGCTTTTTGGTTTGCGCTACTAAGCTTTAACTATCAAAGTTTTTTTCATTTATAAGGTAGGTACAGTATTATTGTTGATAGTAGTTGAGAGGGGTAATGTTAGTGTTATGACGGCAGTATCGATAGGTTTTCTATATCGTTTGGCCTTCAATTTAAACATTTAGTGAAAAAGATCATTCACTAGACTAGACCGTACCTCCAGCAAAAGATTCTCAGTTAATAATACCCGTTTCTTTTTCTATTGATGGCATGGTTTGAAAGCCATTAGAAGTCTTTTTCTATTTAACCATATAAGTGTACATTATTCTTAGGAGTGATTTCTGCCAGTTTTTTTCCGGTTCAATGTACGTGCGGTCGTAGTCTTTATACTTTAGGAATTTCTGAGTACGTTAACCAGTTGAATCAGCTAACTTAATTCGGTTTACTGAAACTGATTTGTTCATTTTTTTATACTTAACTAGCTTGTCTATATGTGTTTTAAGACCAGTTGGCGGAAACTGACGCATTGTAGATTAAACGCGCCAAAGGATACGAAAGTGCGCAACATATCGTGCGAAGCATTCTGTCTGTGAATCTCCATTCATTGGTGACCCAGGGAAAAACTTCAAAATCAGTAAATATCAGACTAGGCTTGCATGGAAATAGGACCTAATGGGGAATCGTCTTTTTTCTCGAAATTCCTATCCATTTGATGGCCATGATATATCGATTTATACACGCAAATGCATAGCATCATAAAACTTGGCCTTATAAACTCCCTTAACGATCTGCTACTAGACTTATCAAGCCTTTTTTAATCGGTCACGCCATCACTCTAACTAAAATATGAGAGATTTAAATATAGAACAGCCGGATATATAAATAGCGCAAATGAGCGTCAGTCATCAATAGAACTGAAACTGTGAAAGACATGACAGACTGCAAGCAGTCTCTCTATTCCCCTTGATCACTAGTAATCTTAGGGGAGACGAGCGAGTAAGGATGCAGGTTTCTTTAACTCATAGAAAAAAAATACGAAAGAAGACAAATAGAAAGAATCCTCGCAGTCCAGCATTGAAAGAACTGGTATATGATGTCAGTTGGAAATGGAGGTTCCTACAACCTGTGACATAACTCAGGTCAATATAATCATTACTAAGGGAGAGTAAGGTCATTTCAATTGTAACTGCCGTTCTTGTGTGCACCAGTCCAGAGGAGGGAAAGAATTGCCGTTAAAGGGTAAATAAAATATTCCAGTGAAATCGCGTGATTTATTTAATCTATCGAAGATTTTATATCATATAATCCTGTGTAATCCTTGTTAACATCGACGTTCCAATCTATCATTTAATGTATTGTTGTCTTGGTTATCAGACAGAGCAGGAGTTTAATCTTAAAACGAAGAGTACGTGTTAATCAAGATTTCGTTGCTCACGATTTACATGATCGAGAACAAAATGTGTGTGGGGAGGGGAGGGGAGGGGAGGGGAGGGGGTTATTGTTAAAACTTCTGCACGCAGGCATAAATTATAAGTAGTAAAGAAATATTTTGTGCGTCGGGTGAATAAGATATGTGTCATTTAGAGAACTCTTTCTTACTTTTTCAGTGAATAGTTAGATTTCCGACTGTTTTTCGCTCTTTTCGACAACTGCCAATGTTGTTTGTTTATGCATTGTTGGTCAAAACCTCCAGCCCTCACCCTCCGTTTTTAAAACCATTTCTCGCGTGGTTTTTACATAATTCCGCAGATAGAATTTCACTCTGTTTAATATTTTGGACTTCCTAGAACTCAAAATACATTGGATTAAATTGTCAATAGTTTTCAGGTAGAAAAATTTGCTTGAACATAGGGCCGGCCATGAAAAATCATAGCTGATTAGAAAACTATTTCCGCTCAGCTGGTCTTCATAACACTAGACCATTCTATATATCAGATGCGCCATGGTACTTGATATCGTTTAATTATAATGCTTGCTATAAATACTTCAGCAGCATGCGTACCCTGGTACAGATAACATCGTGATTGAGTCCTCTTAACCGAAGTATTTCCGTCACTAACCCATTGTTTTCTTTTATGAACTTCTATTGCTAAGCCAGCACTTTCCTATTGCTTTTGTGTTCACCGAAAGGATTACGGTTTATCTTTAATTTAACGTTTTTTCAACGATGAAACGTGTGACCTTTTAGTTCAAAATTAATTTGAAAACAAAATCCTTGAAATATTTTCGAAATTGTTGCTGCTCTAATCACCGCTGTCAATGGGAGAAAAACCACAAATAAATTGGATTTGTTGACCAGAAAGAAATAAAAAGATGGCAAAACACTTTTTTCTGACACCTCGCTAGTCATAATCAGTTGTAAAAAAGACCGCAAACAAATTACGATTTTATATTTTTAGTAATTATCAATCTTTGATTCTCATTCTTATGTTTTTCTTTTTCTTTCTTTTTTTTCTCTCTTTCTTTCTTCCTTTCTTTTATTTCAGTAATTTCTGACCACTGGCAAACAACACGCATCAAAGTGAATCTGCAGACAAGAATCTGTGCTGTTTGAAGCGTTTTTCTCTGTTCCAAGTAACATTTGGTCACCACTATCTTGGGTACCGTTATCACGTTAACTGTCATCAAACTATTCCCATAATGCAAAACCTCACAGTTTCGATCAAACAAGAGCACAGGAAGCCCAAAGGGTCAAATGGTGAACCACAGCGAAAACACAGTGGTACACATATGCCAGTAGTCAGAAGAAACGTCTGCCATCTTTTACCAACTGTGATGGAGGACGGTGAAACACAGGCAGTCAGCGTTGAGTAAGTTACAGTAATCTAACATCTATGCATTTTAGAGTAGATATCCAACATAATATGATAAAAAGTATAAAGAATAATAGAAAATTAATTCGCAGCTACTTAATCTTCTTCATACCCCCCAGTGCGGTAATGTCAGCGACGAAAAATGTTGTCTGCGAATTATAGACAATATAAATATAATAATTACAGACCAAACAAATATAATTCTGCAAGCTGCTTGGTGAGTCTACTACTGTGATACCAGTAGCTACAAGAAGATTAACGTAATTTCGATAGCAGCTTAGCAGTTTTGACCTGTCAGTCGATTAGTTTTGGACCGCGGAGTCTTGATATCTTGAAGGGCTAAAATACTGTTCATTGGGTATTCTAATCCTGCATCTGATGCTGATCCTGACCTGATTTCGATATATTCTCATTGCAAAAAGAGGAGGGGGGAGACAGGTAGACAGAAATAGAAACAACTGTGTCCTCACGAGTCATAAAACTTTGTCTGGAAGTTTCTAAGTAGACAAGAGGACGGCTCAAGAACTTGCGTATGCGCTAGAAAAGCTAACCAAACAAAAAACTGACAAGAATTTTAAAGATGGTTTTGCCGAACACAGCCGCAAAGTACGATTGTCCTGAGACAATTACTATGTGCCTGACGACGATCTGGCATAAAAGTAAACATACTGTTTCTGTTCTCAACAGATTTTCTAAAAAAGCTCTGATAACAGCCACGTGTTTTGATATTTAGTACGCGTCATTTCCGCCTTTGGGTTCAAAAGAAACGCGCGCACGTTTTAAAACAACCTCACGTCTTTATACTACACACACTGTGAGGTGTTTTGTACATGGTATTCGAATGAAGTACGAAGAGCAAAACACTTTCATATTCGTGTTTAAATTTACCTTAAGACACCATCGACTATGATAACATTTAGTTCATTTTGCCTTTCTCATATTTTATTTTTCAAACGAATTTCGTGGGGAAACGTAGAGTCAAATCATGAAACAAAAAGAACACTAGTCAAAGATTGATCTCCCAATACAACTCGCAAACTCCCAACTATGACCGCCAATAGGCGTTCGACTTGTACGATTCCGGTGCAATGAGACTTCGACCATTTAGTTTATTTTATTGGGTTGCCTGTGTCTTAGACCACGTGACATTCCACTCTCGACCCCAGAGCCCTGTTGTTCGACTGCGTATGCTCGTGACCAACTGCAGAGAACTCTGGCACTTCGTCAAGAATGACAGAGTTCTTGGGCCGAGAGTGGTGACATTCATGTTCAATAAGGCCAAAGGCCAAAACAACGAAGTTAAAGTTATTTTCGAGAGCAGTTGACGTCACTAAGATTATAACCTTGAGTTAAAAATATCGGCACGTGGACTGAGTCTCAAAGAGCCCACACTGTCTTCTGTTCCATAAAAGGCATTGTCGCTGCTGGTCGTTAATTAAGAGTAAGGGGTTTATATATTTGCCTGTAAACGTTTAACGTTTAGTGTAAAATTACATGAAAAACAAGAAACTGACCCCTGGACCACTTCAATTAACCCCTCTACTGGTGACGTGTTTTGGTCAAAAACAATATAAAGTGACGTCAAAATGACGTCTTCAGGCTGTGAGGAATCAATGAAAAACTGAACTGATTGTTGCACAAAGAAATTAACTGACAGCAGCTAGCCGGTCAGCAACTGTAGTCTCTTGAAGTTCTTGTTTGTTAATGTTTCACCTTAATTTTTAATACTATAAAGCTGTTTGGCAAATTCAGTTATAAAAGAACTTTCCACTGGTAATAACAATAAGGTAACGAAACGGTATACCCGACTCTTAATGGTTTGTACCTCTTTCGCTCTGTACTTCAGTTTGCCCATTTTCATTCTTATTTTTTATACTCAGTGGATTAATCAGATGATACATTCATTTCCTTATAATATGCTTATATAATGACAGGCTGGAACATGCAAAGATAGGCTACTAACGAAGTTTTAATTTTAACCCTAGACACAATACTAACAACTTGTTGAATTAATGGTTGGCAACCATCAATTCAACATTCAATAAGCTGTTGTTGTGTTCGATCAGCCGTTTCAACCCTATGTCGTGAAAAAATACAAAAAAAGTAGTCAGTGAATATGTACTGTTAGAGTGGTTTTCATATGAGTGAAAAAAACGTACGGTACTACTGCCTTCCCATTTTCGTATTAACCGTCTAATCTCAAGACGTAGTTAAGGTTACGGTGAAGTGTACGATATTACTACGATACAGCTACAGCACGGTGGCGAATATTCACCGTATCGTTTACCACTCATACGAAATCCACTCTAATAATACCGTGTCAAAGAGCAACCCGCCTTAGGCTGATGTACATCGAACGTTGCTTTACGAAGTGCGCATAACAAGCCGTCCAGTTGGCTAAAAGAATCTCTTTGCTAACTCTTACACTGAGACTGTTTCATAATAAAGTACGTAGTCTTAACTCTCAGTCTCTAGCAACAACGCTGCCCAGTAAAGCCAGAAAAAATATGGAGAAATTTGTCTTAGAAGGACTCAAAATGTTTCCGCAATATTTCTACTGCATTGGTGGATTTTGGGGTGTAAACCTCCCCACAGTCCCCTTCCCAGCTCCTATTATGTCTTATTTCACTCGTGGATATTATACACAGGTCCACCCTTCCCTAGAAACTATCCTGGATCCGCCCCTGCAAAGAAAACTATCCTGGGCTAAAGACATTCCTTAAGTATTGATAATGGCATTTATTTGTTGGGCACAAACGCTTACGAAAACATGCTTTTTTATGACTTAAGGTCCTGGATGACGTTCAAGTCGGAAATGTTTTAAATTATCTTCGTATTATTTTCCTCTTTGAACCGTACGTGCCTCTGCTTCTCATCAACTTACTCGTTCACATCACGCAAGCTTTCAGTAACGTCACTGATTACGTTCAATTCAATTCACCAATCTTTTGTTAACCAATTAAAACTTTCGGCAGTGGATTAACAGGTTTAAGCCCTTTTACACATAAGATAAAATAATTTTTAACAAAATCTTCAACTCATTTTTTAAAATTCTAATGAACATGTAAACTTAGGACCAAATAACAGCTTTGGATTTCTGTATAAAGATGAACAGAAGTGCTGAGGTGCGGACGTCCGTCAGCGCACGTGTCGTAAACATCATTCGGGCTCAGTCTTGAACACCGCGGGCGATCACCGGAATCTCAGCTCTAAAAAAGGAAAAACAAACCACATTTTTGATCATAATAACAAAAGCTAACCAACGCGGATAAGAAGAGAGTTACGTTAAACTGTCTGAGTAGCACCGTGTTGAGTTTCAATGAGAATTTATTGGCGATAACTGACAGACCACTTCAAAAGGAATTCTATCTTGCCTGTCTGCGTATCGATTCGTATTGCATTTGCCAGTTCGGTTTGACAGCATTATAAGTCGAAAGAGTGTTTTCCAAGTCATGATGGCGGTCTCGAATCCTTACCGTTTGGTTGTGCAATCCACGTTACCTGTACCGAAAGAACATACCATAAGGTAACAGTTTTGCTTTCTATTGAGTTTTCTTGTGGCGCGCAGACCACTGTACTAAGTTACTGGAGCTGAAGTTTAAAATTTTTAAATGGCTTGGGCAATTGCCCCTTTTTAGCGTCAATTTGATAAATCTCAGTGTTTGATAGTAATGCTGTGCCATCCATCTTCATGCACAATACAGATCTACAAAGCCCTTAGACAACCATCCAGCTATATTAAATGCTACTTGATTATATGACAATGTATGATGAGGCGGACACGAAGGCCGCTTTATTAGTACACCACTCTTTATTTCGCGTATCAAACAACAATATCATAGTAGTATCACTTAAATTTTTAATTATGAATGGTGAAAATCAGCGTTCATAAATCAGTCGTGCTGTTTCATGGTATTCTTATATCACTAATATAACTGTAAAGACATACAGAACAACACACTTGGTATTGAATCCATAGGAAGCACGTTCCAGCTAGTTTTCCAAGCACGTCTTGTTGCGTCAACACAAAAGTCTCTTGACAGCTTTCCCGTTTCTTCGTGAGTCCTACCGGATATTTTATTACATTTGCGTTTAGTGACGGAGTTTATAAGATAATATCTCTCTAGGATGCTTGTTTGCATCATTATACATGGTGCGTCGCAGTAGTTTATCACCGCAAGGCACGTCCTTTTAATAGCAGAGCTCTTAGCCATGTGCATTCCCTTCTAACATCTTCCCGTTTGTTGGCCGGCGCGAGTAAGAGAGACTCGTCAGTTTGCCCTCTGGGAAAACAGGAACTCTGCTCGCAGGGAACCGTGCGTGGCCAATTCATCGGCTAAAAATGATTCCGCTTTCGAAGATATGGAGAGGTATTTTTGCTTCTGTTTTGTATCGCTCTTGTATCTATTACTTTGTGAAGATTTTCGAAAAATTCTTTCTCAAATATTGGTGCAAGATATTTGCGTGCGACGTCCAACTCGAAGCCCGGTTTTCAGTTCAATTAACATTCAATTCCTTTCCGCTACGAAAGGCTTTACGCTAATGTATAAAGTTACGTTAGAATATCAGCAGCTACACACCACATGTTTCTTCATCCTGTTACGTGTAAACATGTACTGATCAAAAAACAATTAATGATATTAATACCATCAATTAAGTCTATTTTTGAGGGATTAGCGGAAGGCTTAAAGTAGTATGACCCTCTTGACTTTATTTTTATGCCCGTTCCAGCGCTAGTGTGCTCGGCGGAAAAAGGAAAGAAACGAAAAAAATAATTCTGTGATTTCACTCTGCAAAAAGCGCAAGCTCTTAGGATTGTTTGCACTATTGTCGATTTAAAGCATCCTACATTGACTCTAGATCTGAGGATGTCTTAAGACTAAGGGACCTTCAGTTGCGGTATTCTAGGTACCACATACAGTCATGACAGTGAGAAATAGTAAAGCAAATTCAGGGGTGGATCCAGGGGGGTGAAGAGGCTGACTAGTCACCCCCCTTTTGTAAGAAACCCCCAATAAATATGTTATCAGTCACTCAAAAAATCAATCTAGTCTTGACGTTTGAGTTTTACGTCACTTTTGTGTTCGATTGCTGTATCATTTGCGTTGTTCTCTATTGATTTACTATATCCGTTATTATGCATCGATCGGTGCCGTTTAGGTCGTGTTAGATGTTTTTCGCGCGTTTTGGGGTTTCCTGTGGTTTCTGGCCCAAAGCGCGCGCGCGAGTTTTAAAAGTCAACTCCCTTAGAAAATCCTGAAATTCTAACATCATAGACCCATTTCGTAAGTGCCACCGTATTGCCCTTGAAATTCAGTGTTCCAGTACTAGGGTAACTCGATCCAGTAATCCATACGTTTCTCTATTTAACTTCTGGTATGGCGGGCTACTATTTTTGGTCACAGAAACCTGTTGTTAAGTTGCTCGTCAGATTCTAGATATTTCGAGTAGTGAAAAGAGACTGGGTTCTTTATCGGAGAAATATTTCGAAGTATTATCTTTGGGTACAGAAAGAAGGAAAGATGCGATTATTTTGTATTTTTGCTTTTTTGTTGTACGGCTGTATAGGTACATAATTGTAAATTTTATTAAACTGAGCCGCAACTACACAAATAAGATATTTTTGCACAAGTTCCTTGACAAGTTTTTTCTTCCTTGTAAAGTCTTATTTTTGAAAAGCTGGACACGCTGGCTTTTGAACTAAAAGACTTGCCAAGGAAAATATGCCACGTTTTGTCTTCAACACAAGCACAAAGCGAGTAAGACGGCTCGACACGGAAAAAAACTTTTCGAGAGGAGAATTGGGAAAAAAGTTAAAAAACAGAAAAGGCCACTTACACCACACCACACCACACCACACCACACCACACCACACCACACACCCTCAAAAAGAAACAAAAACAAATGCAAAACAAATACGAACAAACAAATAAATACTGAGTTTCTAGAATTACTTTTAAAAAGAAGGTTTTTGGAGTAATTTCTATTTTTCGCTGTTTAGTGATACCTAGTTCATATGTGTCTTTTGTTGTGTTGCTGTAAACTGAGGTGCTTTGATCGTACTATTCTGTAAAAGCTAGAAAATCTTCTTCCAATTATCTTACCCTTTGACCATTTTCCTCTAAACGGATTTTAATTTGTCGACCAAGCAAACTAAACTTAAGCCAAATCAATCTGAATCGTGCCTGGTTTAATCCCTTAATAGTCTAATGTGTCAACAAAAACTGAATGTATTCTCTCTCTCCCCGATTCTCTTATTCTGGGCTATTTATTCCTTAGCGTAGCTTTCTCTTTGTTTGTTTGTTTTTTTTTTAAGTTTATTTTGGACTTAAGTTTCTGGCCGGACGTCAAGGGAACTCATGGAAGATCTCAAGCGACAGGGTATTTTTAGCTTGCAGCACTGTCGCTCGCTCTGATCGTTTGGTTTTACTCGCAAAAGAACTGTATAATTCTTCTCTTTTAGATATTTACAATGAGTGGGATGGGTAACATCGAGTCAAAAGCTAACTTTTTGAGACAATTTCTGGTGGTCTAAAAATAGAAAGCATTGCGGAATATCGGGTAAATACGTTAAAGAAAAGCCAGCAGACAAAGACCTCAAATTAAAAGTCACTGAGTGAGAAAGAACTCGAAAGAACCGCCACATCGTTCAGGAAACACTGACAAATAAATCGTGTCAGATCTTTTCCGTGTTTAAATTTGGAATTCATCGATAGTAAAAGTAACTTCAGGCTCGGATCGTTCGGGCATCAACCAGAGATCGTTCTGGGCATCACCGCGATAGCTAGCTAGCTAGCCCTCATGAATGACACGTTCAGACAGTTACTGTCAAAGTCTAGTCAATTTGCCTTTGTGTCCCAAGGCATTATCACGGAGTCTGCTGGTGTTTACAATGGTAATGCGTTCGCGAATAATGTGTTGTTAAATACGACTCAACGTTTGACGTCAACTGTACTTCTAATTACTATTCATCAATCGACTTTAGCAAATTAATTCCGTACAGATTAGTCAAAGTAAAACTCCTTGTGTGCGCGGACGGTTGAAAATCAGAACCAAGCTTTCTGGAGGTTCTCAGGATAGCGGTTTACTTGCTGTACAGATGGTTCAACTGCTCTAGCTAGGTTAGTACGCAAACTTTAAGATTTCTGTGTTTAACGAATTATTCTTGGAAAAGTTTCGCTCCTTATTGGCTGTTTACCCTATCAAGCATTCCTACGGCACCAAACATTGCTTCCAAAATATATGTTAGAAACAGGAACGATTGTTCCGCACTTGAACCAAATCTATGGTAAGAAGTTTCAGGTCCCATCCCAGGCTGGAGTTGGGAGTTTTTGGCACCGTGAGTGGCTTTGTTCAAAACTGAAAGAAACTGCACGCGGGTCCATCAAAATGTGGGCTGTTTTTGTTTGTTTTTGCCAATATGCTTGTTCCGTTGTAGCCAACTATTGTATGACGTACGTTTTTGTACATTTGGCAATAGCAAGAGATGATACGTTAGAGTGCTAAATGATAGCTTTGACATGATTTTGCCTTAGGACTTTTTTTTTCTGGATGTGATAAACGCTGGTTTTCACCGACTACCCTAACATATTAAGGTAATATGAATACCATAAGCGTATTAGATTTCTTTATAGTTACATAATCTGGACTAGAAGCGAGTATTTTCAAAGCTGAGTGCATTTATAAAACTATGACCCACATTCGCAATTAATTCACAAGCCAAAAGTATAAAGAATATTGCTTTGCTAAGAAAATGAATGGATTTAGCATGACATCTTGGCCAGATTTGATGGCCTTCGTAATCCCTTGTATTGATAGCCACATAAAGTATTTACAGGCAGCTAGTAAAAGCAGATAAAAGGGCTTCAAGAAATGTCTTTGACATCAGCAATGAGATTATCAGTGCCGGGATTGAGCCCTTTTTGATTTGTGGATTACAACCTACAGACATATTTATTGAATAAGGCCCCCTGATGATTGATTGATTAATTTTGTGTAAGCCAATGTTATTATTCTTTTTCTCATTATATCAATATACATCCTTTGTCAACAGGGTATAATTTGGTAAACGAATATCAAAGATGCTTTATCGAATTTCAATTAAAAATTGTTTTTAAACCTTTTCCTAGCTCTCTTTGAATTAAAAAAAGAAATAGTAGAATCACCAAAATTTCCTTTTCTTGGAGTTTTGACTTTTAATTGAATGAAACTGAATTAAAATTTTCTCTTTGAAAATTTTAAAAATTTGAATATTTACATATAAAGTGATAAACAGGGCCAGAGAAATACCAGAAAAAAGTCACTAAGCAAACAGGAAAGAAGACCCTTGGGGAAGAATAATTTTGTTTTTCAATACATCAGTGTTATCTGGGGATCAAATAAGAAAGAATTTAAAAAATCGCCATCTTCACTAGTTAAGCTATCTTTTTATCTCGAACTTTCTTTTTCACTTTTTATCAGTTGATTTTTGGTTGGAATTTCCTTTTTATCTCGTACAGAATCACCTATTTTTATTCCAGGATTGTAAGACTTCTCTAGAAAGCAACATTTCAAGAGACATTTCCGCCATTGATATCCAAAAATGGCGGCGATGACGTCACAATATCACGTGCACGCTCAGAATACACAGTTTTCTTGTTATATCGTATTTCGTGTGACACATTTTTCAAACAAAATCTGTTTGGAATTATTACTTATCGTGATTTTTCGGAGTCAAAGTATGTCGCGAGAAAATGTGTAAGAAGCTGGAAGGACTTGATGATGAATGTGTCGAACTGCCCTCGGGAAAACACAAAACACTTCACTCGTGATAACGTGGTTTGGTACAACCGACACAAAAGAGAGCACGTTGCAGTTTTGCTTACATGTAAAGAATGAATTGATTAGCATTTTCTTCGTTGAGATTCATTTTGAATGCTCTCATTCTCTGGTTGAGATTTACTTTGATTGCTTGAAGAGACATGACTGGCAGCACGGATTTTAACACATGGGAAAAATGGAAGAAAAGTAATAAAAATATATGGAAACGATTGGATAAGATTACAATAACAAAAGCAAGTAGTGAACACGCAACAAAACAATGCGATTGAAAAGACAAATCTTTATCCTATATCAAAACAAAGATAGCGCTAGCCACGCAAGAACGGTAAACATGATATGCCTCGTGCAAATTTCGCAGACTTTCAGCTAGTGCTTTTGGGTCTCTCTGGCTAGTGCAGTATTATGTATGCTGCGCTAATTCACATCAACGATTAAACATCATAACATAACGTATTGTTCATAGGATAATGTTATCACTACTCAGGCTAGCCCTGTCCTGTCACTTCTTGACCTCTTTTCGTGACGCCAGAACTTAAGCGGGAACACAGACATATGCAGAGCTTTTCTCCGTCTGTTTGTTATGAATTCGCGTGTTTTGTGTTTACATAGCGGAATTTCATCAACACCCTTGCGTTCAGATACTTACTAAAGATACCAGCTAGGCAAACCATAACAGCCGATAAGACAAGTTGTCTAAACCCAGACCTTGGTGGAATATTTGTGAAGACCTTAGCTTCCATGCGATCGGGCAGGATCCCTTGCTCGATGCACCATGTACAGCATTACGGAATCATTGATCCATCACGTCAAAATCCGTCAGGCTGATCATCACATTGTGATCAGGCTAAAGTAATAAACCTGTTCATCAGAAGTGAATTCCTTGAACTTAGGAAGACTCCACCAAACACATCACTTATCAAATGTTTTGTATTGTTCCAGGATCCGTTTCGACGCAATGGATCGACCAAGGAGAAATAATAACGGTGAGCATCATTGAAAGCTTCTAACTTTATCCACGGTGCTTTAATTCTGACAACGTATGCTTTTTGAGTTCCAAATCTATAGATTTTACGGCGAACCAGGGCCTTGAAATAGCTTAACAGATTTTATACTGGCGATGGATTGATCTTCCACTTGCGGTGGAATTTCATTGGAATGTATGTTAGATATCATATCAATTACTGTTTTTTTTGTTTTTATTGGCTTCAAGTTCATATCATTTTCATTTCTAACACGCCCTAAATTTATTCCCATAAACAAAGTGAAGTCAGTTGTGGGTAACAATACTAAACCGCTGCTATCTTTATCGTTTGGAAGAGCTAGACAATTGAATTGAATTGATGGGGTACCTTACGAGCATGTACTATCAAGTTGCTGAAATGAAACGCTAACCTGGGCCACTTCATCGTGTTAGTTCTAGCGACCTTTTGGGCCAAGGATCCAGAGTTGCAATTAAATAAGCTTATTTATTTTGATTAGAGGTTACTCAAATATCTCTTAAAGATATAAGCGCAACTGAAGAGATATCAAAATTGGACTAATCTGGATTCCTGTGCCGCTAGAACAGGAAATCTTCTGAAAGCTCTGGCTAAAGTTCCCATTAAAAACAGAACAGAATGTTCTTGGATGGTCTACAGCTACAGGACCTAATGAATCTGAGCACACCTTTAAAGTATGGGATATAGATATTTACTTAAACTAAAATTCGCGGATGAAAATGGCGTAGGAAAGAGCTCGTGAAATCTGCTAAACGGGAACAATTTTGTGGTTTGTCGCGGATATCTTGGATTTAATAAAGGAAAGCGATTGAAGCATATTGGATTTCGGCTGTGCATCTCGCTAGACGGCGCATTTTTCTTATACTTTTGGAGCGCGGAATATTTTATTACTACGAAGGTATTTTAATCACAAATGACTGACCTTCACTGTCTCAATATTGTCAGAAACCCTGCTTAACAACTGTGGCCTCTCTGCAGAACGAATATGTATGTTAAAGAAATTAAAATGCTGTTGGATCGATCGTAGAGCGGTATGCAAAGATGGAATTCTGAAAAAACATCTATAAACGTGGAAGTAACGCTATGTTTTCCTCCAGACTATTTAAAAAATGATAAATCATATAATGGCTTGCAAGACGGTTCAACCAAAGTGCCTAGAGACTATTGAATGTACAGGAAAAGGGTTAAATAAGACAACAGGTGCTCAAAAATTATTGGCGAATAGTAAAAATAAATTAATACTGTGCTTATCAAGAAATTCAAGCAATCTTCAATCCTGGTATACTTATTAAAGTAAAGAAAAAAGTTTCGGGAGTCAATTTTTCTGCTGACGTAAAAAGTCGTCACCAATGACGTGCATATATCATGCAGGAAACTTGAAACGAATGCCATTTGCCCCTCGTGATATCTTACTACTAACGGTTTTGTTTTCCAACAGGTCTGGACGTGGCAGATATCAGTGAACTACTCTCACGACAGAATGATGTCAATAGTGAAGAAAGCGAAGAAAAACAAGACGAACCTTTGCCCAAATATGGGTCTGCAGATGAGTTTTATGAACTCGTGGAAGAGATAGGAAAGTAAGTTTGACTCGCGTATGTTTTGATATTCAAATGTCGTTTACAGCTTATCTTTAATTGAGGATTTATCGATTTGAACCCGATAGAACCCATAGAATATGTTAGGCAGAATCTTTAAAAGTCCTTGCCATTGTAATCAGCACCATTTATTGCAGCAGTAAACCCAACATCGACATCAACACTAGTCCACAACTGGACTCACTTTTCTCGATAATGATTATGTGCTTGGACTTTTATTAAATGGAAAACTCGCCCCAACTCTCTTTTTCGCACTCCTTCGTTTTTACCGCGTGATTCTATACGACTGGGTCCGATTCTGGACTACATCACCAAATGCAACACGGCATTAATCTTGGCCTCAGTCTCAACCTGAACAGACAGTAACAAAAACACCACTATCACACAAAAACAACTGCAGCAACAGCAGCAAAACCAACAGCTGTTACAATCTAGGCCTCAATCTTAACCTGAACATTAGCATAACAACAACAACAACAACAATAAAAACAAAAACATAAAAACAAGACGATAACTGTTGACGCAAAGACAACATTAACCGAACATTTAACAGCAAAAACAATCAAAACCCTTTCTATTCAAAACTATATCGGCAGAGGTTGCGAATCTCACATTTTTCTAAATTCCTGGCTATGTGTAACATCTTTCTATTTATTACTCGCAGAGGTGCTTATGGAATCGTTAGAAAGTGCGTTGATAAGCGCAGCAAACACGAATGTGCTGCTAAGATTGTAAAGACGTCAAATTCCAAAGTACGTAAAGAAACGATGCGAGAAATCGAGCTGATGATTAAACTGGGATCGCACGAGAAGTTGGTGGGTCTGTTGGACGCTTACCACACACCATTTGAAATCGTCATGGTTCTGGAGCTGTAAGTCATTATTTTAGAGCTACAAATTTTGGCAAGAGGGTCCTTGAGGGTACTTGCTAAGTACGATAAGTGAACTTTTGTTGATGAATTATCTACCTCGATTTTTACCGGCTAGGGTATCTGGTGGAGAGTTGTTTGAGAGGATAGTTGAAGAAGATTACCTGATGGAAGAAGACGCTATCGATTATGTTCGTCAGGTGCTGGAAGGATTAAAGTATATGCATAGCAAAGATATCGTGCATTTGGACCTGAAGGTGGGATTCCTTTTACTAAACAACTAACACTGTAGATCAAGTAATGTTAGCAAGTGCTAGTCACTTGTACTTGCGAGAGGAGGAGTAGGGTACTTAGAAGAACATCTGCTGGCTTTCAGCTCTGCCAGTTTCTGGGCTGGACTCCTCCCTCCAAATATTAGATCTGACCCTACTTTTTAAGTGAATTAATTATAAAAATAAATTCGATGTTTGTTCACATCACCTTTTTGGGGTTACAGCCAGAGAATATCCTATGTGTGAGTAAAGAATGCATGAACATCAAGCTGGTGGACTTTGGCTTGGCGCAGCAATTGAAAGAAGGAGAAGATATAAAATCTTCATACGGAACTCCAGATTTTGTTGGTATGTTAATGATGTACATTGAAATGTCTCCAAAACTGTCTTTATTGTCACCCGAATTGCCTCGCATTCTTTTTGTTCGTACGTTTGATATTTGTCTTTTTGCTGTTTTAAAATAATAAAACTGACACAGATAGCAGATAGAAGTCAATAAAAGTATCTGACCTAAGAAAATGTGGAAGAAGTGGATTCTGTTAGAGATTTCCGATTTATACACACTTTAATACTAACAGTACCATTGGTTTACTTGCTTATTGTTATATAGTTTGCGTAAAAGCATGACTTCAGAACTATAAATATGGAGATTCAAGACAACTGCAGTACCTTTACTTTCCGAAATGTAGATCTTGGAATTCTGATTTCTTTCATTTTAAATTACTTGATTAATTTGGGACCATACATCCATACTCGATTGTTGAAGCGTCGTATGGCAGGGCGAAACCATTTACGGATCAGCTGGAGATTTCGGCTCCAACACCGCTATCCATAATGACTAAATGACTAATCAGGGAGCTCGGCCAAAGCCTAAAGGGAGAGGTTAATCGGCACCTAGGCCGAGAAAGATTAACCCCTTGCTGTGAATCGCTGGATTTCTCTGAGAACTACCTAGTCCTTTGTAGCTATGGTCCATATGGTCCAACTTATAAAAGTAAGGCAAGCGCATGCCATAATTTGTCATTTAATTCGTCATTCTCGAACAAAAAAAAAAAAAAAAAAAAAAAACCTTTGACAAATCAGCGTGCTGTTAAATCGGAAATCTTTATTAGTGCGTTACAGATTATTTTCCATTAGTTAACCATTCGGTTTTTTTTTTTTTTTTTTTTTTTTTCCCAGCTCCTGAAGTTATTCGAATGAAACCCATTTCAAAAGCAAGTGATTTATGGTGAGTATCTTATAATACCCACCTTACCAAGGCATTACATTAACGTAACCTATGCCATACGCAACAGACTTCGATCTGTACAGTCTTACGAACTAAAGCAGAATGCTGATTGACGTTACAGATGTTTTTAATCAAATGTAACCATCAACAAAGTGAAACAGGATTTTGTTGGACGTCAATGAAAGGAATGCTTATATATATATATAAAAGAACAAAAATTTTAGTCTGATTTTGATTAAAGTTGTCCAACAATGTCTCGTGGATCGCCGCATGATGAAGAAACCGAACGATGCTGATACCACACCTGCAAACCAAATGCCATTTTATCACATCATGATTTTGCCGTTCCGGAGTTCTATTATGTGCCTATTTCTTTCAAACATCACGAGATGCACCCTCCCCGAAAACTAAATCCTGAAACCAACCGCTGGGATATTCAGTAATTAGCAACAGTTGGTCACACGTGCTCAGTTCTAGTCTGAGTGGACGTCAGAGTCCGAGGAGGAGTGGCCTATACCTCAATGATTGTAATAAACATTGTTCTTATTGGGTTCCCAAACTCAATATCTATAGTACATGTGTTGGTGGTCCAGACTCTTAATGATATAACACATGTGAGAGAGAGGAATATGTAAAGATGTGCTGCTTATGTTTTTATATCTGAAAGTATACTTTATTTTTCCACCAGGAGTCTTGGTGTAGTCACTTACGTGTTGTAAGTATGTCCAAAATTATATGCTTGCCATTCTTAAATATTTTTCGTTGCTTTCCTAGTTAGTATTCGCTTTGCTTTGCTTTGCTTTGTTTAGTTTCGGTCTCCTATCCTCTCCTTCTCTTTCATTTGCAAATCTACAAAGTGTTCCTGTTCTTTTAGAATCTTCCTAACTAATTTGACCCGACTGTTTTGGATTGTTTTTGATAGATTAAGTGGTCTCATGCCATTCTCTGGAGACAACGATAAAGATACTCTTATCAAAGTTGCAAAGGCGGAGTGGGACTTCGATGATGACTGCTTTGATGAATTATCTGAAGAAGCCAAGGATTTTATTGAAGATTTGCTAGAAAAGGAACCCAGGTATAATAAAGAACTACCAGTGCAGCTCAACTTATTATCTGAAGAGTTTACCTCCAAACTTTTAGATTATTTTTTGCACGTGAAGGCAATATCAAAAACAAACAAAAGGCGACCACAAAAACAAAACAAAACAAACAAACAAACAAAAACGATATTGATGTTTAGTGCAAGAAATCTACCGACCGTACGTCCTTGCGTTATGGCGGGAAATAAAAGGGATCTATGCTGACAATTTCTAATTCCTACTTTTACTGGAACAACAATAATTAACTTCCTGTTTTTTCATTAAAAGTGATCGTCTTACTATAGAGGAGTGTCTGGTACATCCATGGATTGTGGTAAGTTTACGTTGTGTATAGTTTTGTATATCGTTTGAAATCTTTCCAAAGAATTTCCATTGAGTTTTTCACTTTTTTATTTTTTATTTTTTATTTTTTATTTTTTTAACGTAATTGAATTTTTGCAGAATCAAAAGAAAGTAGCAAACAAGATCGATACTGTAAAACATAAATCTTTCTTGGCTAAAAGAAGATGGAAGGTAAGTGAAAACAATCTTTTTGTCTTCCAAGTTTCTGGTTTGATGACACTTAACTGGAAAAAACTATGGAGTAATAGTATTTTTCCGTAGATTAGAAAGTCATTTTGTTTTATTTTTGTTGTTGTTTTTGTCAGTTTGCTGTTGTTACTGTTGCTACTGCTGTTACAACGCGTTTCTGCTGCTCCGTCCACGTTTTCAAAAACATGACAAATTTTTGGAGGTGTTTAGGCTCCAAATCAAACAACTATTTGAGGTTCTGAGTTTTGATTGACTTGAGACAAAGCATAATAATGGTTAGCGCTTACACACACACATCCATCCTCAATGGTAGACCATGAGATTTCCTGTCTTAACGATTCTTTTATTTTTCCTTTAGAAATCTATCAACGCCCTCGTGGCAGTTCGGCGTATCTCATCCTTGTTACCAGGCCTGGCAAACAGAAGACCCTCCATGGATACAGCCATTGAAGCGGCCAGAAAAGCTGGCGCGCACCACGACTCTGAAGAAAGGAAAAACTCAGTACCAACTACATTCTCTCTTGGAAAAACAGACACGACAAAAAATGGACTTTGCGTTGATAATGAGGAATTTCTCGATGTGAGAAGACCGAGAAGTAACACGGTGGGAGGTGGAACTCATCTTACTGTCGATGGACGGGAAAGCAACTTGGGCATGGTGAACGACAATAAAAAATACGAAGACAAAAAGAACAATGAGATAAATAACAATGACTCAAGGAGTCGAAGTGGTTCGTTACAGCACGGTTTAACGGTCGGTAAGTCGAAAAAGGAATCGCAATTTTCATTGCCTCACGATGAAATTGTCTTAAAAATCGACCCTAAGGGACTTAAACCACGGATCCAAATGGAAAGTGAAAATGAACGGAGTACAAAAGGTCTGGACCTTGCTATCAGTGACGCAAAAATTTCGAATATCACTAGCTCACCTAATAAATTTACTGTACATTTGAATAGTAACTTCAATTCGACTAGTGATGATCCAGATAATAATGAAAGAATCCCATCCATTGTATTGAATGATGAGGATTCTCCTATGTCACCAGACATGGAATCGCCGGCCTCATCAAGAAGAATCTCCTCGGACAATTACTTTATTTCCCACGAGACAATAGTGGACAGCTCAACGTATATCGTAGACTCGTGGTCTATTCGTGAGGCGCGGCCGCAAACGAACGCTGAACACTTGAACAACCCAGATTCCTCGAAAGTATGTATTCGCACGGTAGATCAGAAAGGACAAACTATTACGGTTAAGCTGGACGGATTCAGTTCCGTTGAACTTCCAGCGAACAAATCGACTTGTAGTCAAATGAGAAGAGCGTCTACCGGTTCAGAGGCCATTGAATTTTTTCAACCTAAGATCAGCTTAAGCTAGGCTCAGAAATCAGTTGAGAATTCTCGTGGATATACTCAACTCTTTTGTCTGGTTCTCAGGCGTTCAGCCGCAAATATATTTGAAAATAATGGGAACAGGTTCCATGGAGATGAACGCTGGACCTCTCGTGTTTCTCAAGCGTTACACAGATGTTATCAACCTGTGGTATTCTTTACTGTAAAACTGTCGAATACACAGTAGGTTTCTTTACAGGAGCATTCCAGCAGACAAAGCACTATATTAGTGATATACTGTAAAATATATATTATTTAGATATTATCAGAATTATTGGACATACAGATATATTATATATGAGCCACTTTATAAAGCTGGAGCAGTTTCGTATGGTTACAAGGGATCTTCGGCAGGCAATAGCGGTGTTGAGCCCCAATAATTCTAGAAGGGATCTAATGGACTGGACGTGAATATCAAAGAAGATTACGTGGTACCGCAAATACTTTCAACTTTCGACAGAATCAATAAGTAGTAAAACCAGTGTAAAGTCCTTGAAAAAGGAATCATTTAAAAGCCAAGGTATCACATGGTTCCCAAGAGAATTTGAAATACACTTTGGAAGCAGTGATCTGATTGGTCACCACGTCGTATCCGCAGCTGAAGTATTTTGTCATTCATATGGAACGTGTTCCACTGCGAAGGCCTTCACTGATTTATAAATCTAGTTTAAAGCTTTTTACTAGCTAGTGCAAAACAAATGAATGAACGCCGTGCTGGATTCATCCTTGACTCAAAAATGCAAAAGTTTGCTGTGACGAAAATTTAATAAAGTAGAAATATAAGCTACTCTTTCCTTTGTGGAATCCAGACCTGTTGACCTTTTGTTTTGATTTATTCTGATAGTCTTTTAAACTTTCTGGACTACAGCTTCAGAGTTGAATATATCAGAGGTTCAGGATTTTTCTCCCATCCTCCCCCCCCCGAGATGCAATGCCCAATGTCCAAGGAGAGTTCTTGGTCCACGTCTGTGGATATAAACAGCTTATATGATAACTATATCTGCTATCTTCTTTCATTTAATTTGCTCGAATTGGATTGTCTTTGACAAGAAGGTCTCCGACATCCCCGGTCGGCACCCAGCCGGCGAGTGTATGCGACTCGGTAAGGACATGATTTCGGATTATCGGTATTCAATAGGCCTTTTGCAACAAACAGTTACATGACGATATATGACCTCAATAGCGAATGAATTGAGCTCACGGTCCCTTGGGGAAGGCTCCATTGGATGGCAAACAAACATTAAAATGCTTAGTATCTTAAGATCAAAAGCATGTTAAAAGGGTAGAAACGTATTCTGTAAAAGATTTCATTAATAGCTTTAGAAATTTAGTGACAATTGTCTTGAATAAATGAAATAAAATTTTTTTGCTATCCAGTTACAATCACGTGATAGTTTGTTGCAAAAGGCCTATCAAGTAGAAGACTAATAAAGACAAAGATTAATCTCTTGGTTCAAGCATTTATTGATTGCTTTAGAACAAGTCCGGATGTCTTGTAAATTTATGAATTAGGATCCCATAGACCCAAAACCCCCTCTATTGTTATACATGCATCTCAGTGAGATACACTGACATTAGCAACGAAACGTGAGAACTGATCGAGTATAGTACGTGAACTGACTATCGATAGGAATGGAACAATCACCTGCCTTAGTTGTGCTATCTGTCTTTGTTCAGTTCCCGATTTACACGTACTGCAAACCTTTGTTGCACCATGCCATGCTATACTTTACATTATACACCCTTTGGCACCAGTCAGGCAGGTCCGGAATATATAATTTCTGTCTTATGGCTTACGGTTCCTCGATCCATAAACCATCATTACTGGATTAATAATGCTGAAATATGCTGTCATTAAATCCATCATTAAGATATTCAATAACCTTCGTGAACTACAAGTTTAATTTAAAGATTAACAGCTAACATAAGTTCTACGATTTCGAACTTAATGAGCAGAAAGTCTCTCAAAAGGCACCTTTGACGCCAAGAAAACAACTCTAAAAGGCGTGTCTGTGTCTTCTGATGAACTCAGGTTTTGGTTCAAAGTCGTGTTTCTTTTGAAGCTTCGAGAGCGAGTGATAACTTTTCTATTCCTAACCTTCTTCTTAAGAGAAAGATCGTCACCAGACACACGAGACAAATCAGAACCATCGCGATGAACAGCACTGCGTACATAGACGAGTACACGTCTGGAAAAAAAAAAGATCGAGTGCGGATAGTAACAAAGTTAGTTTGAAATACAGACGTGCTGTGAACTAAGCCTCTTGGGGCAACTAGTCGAAAACTGTTACAAATTCGTTTTTCATCAGATATTACGTTTGTTTGATTTTTAATAGTGAGATAGAGGCAATAAATTTATTAACAGTTTAATGCTCCAAAATACGGAACATATCAGATGGTTGATGATTATCCCAGCCAATTTATCTCTGACATATTACCGAAACATTTGTAACTCTCTATTCTACTTTTTTCTAACTTCTACTAATTAATCAATAGCATATTCTACTCGCCTAGACTGCATAAATAATTTTGATTGAAAATGCACGCAGACATTCTACTGGCCTTTCTGTGGATATTTTCTACCTATTCTCAGCGGTCTCACTAGTACGAATGTATGAGAACTGATTAGCATATCATTCATTTCAATTCAAACCTGCTACGGCTCGGACGTGTGTCTCCTCGCTCTTCTTCCCAAGGCTGAACAAACAAGTTTGAAATTCAGAACAGCTTCTACGGCCAATCAGTGTCGGATAGGTTCGGTTACTACTGCCATTGATGTTCATTATTTTGTTTTTTCTAGTCTATGTAAAATTCAGGGTTGTTTTGAACCTGCACGCCTCGTCGTTTGTCTTCCACGTGCTGGCTTGCCGTTCCAAGTCTGTTCGGTTTTACTCCCTAAGGCTCGTGGTCAGCTCCAATAATTTGCTTTTAGTATTTCCATATTCTGCAATTAATCTCTAGCTCATTGTTAGTGCAGTTTTCGGGCAGTTTTCTATTTATTTGGGAGTAGAATTTTACCCTGCCTCAACGTGTAGCTCGTGAGTTATGCATGCTCATGCATTGGAATATTGTTCATACAGGCATTTTACAGCATAAATTTTGCCGCATTTTGTTTGACATGAGGAAATATTGACCTAATTTTTTCCCCGGCTTCTGGGCTTTAGTTGCTTCTTATTCCGGCACTGCAGTTTGGCAGTTTATCTTGCCGGATAAGTATCAAAACGGAGTTAACAGTTGGTCTAGCCATATGCAGAAAGCAATGCGAGTTAATAACAGTTTGTCTCGTCAGACTGCTCGGTTACTTTTGGAGTTCAAGCTCCAAAGACTAAGTTCTTTTGCAGTTTTGGTCCCTTCCCGCTCTTGGATGACAGTTTTGAATGGGTTTCCTCGCCCTGTTCGGATTACTGGCGCTCAAGGCTGTAATCCCCTGAGCCATTTTCCCCTTTGTTTCCGGTTGCTCTTTGATTATAGGCCTGGCGTTTCTTGGCAGTACGGTACACTGTTTTGCAGCACCTTATGTGTTCGATTTCGTAGCTTCAAGTGACTCAGGAGATGATAGAGCCTCTGAACTCTTAGTACATATAAGTGATGGTTTGCTCAGTCCCATAAGATCTTTTCCTAAGGGCTTCAGTTTCAGGTATGCGACTTCGACCTGGGGTCTTTGAGCATGGTGTGTTAAATCCTGACTCTGTATAGCAGTGGCCCTCTAGTTTAAGTTCTGAGTTCTGAGTCTGGGGCTTTGAAGTTTGAGTTTGAGTTTGGGGGTTTTTGAGTATGTGTCTTGGAAGGTCATAATCCGGTCATTATCAGTGAGGGATGGTTCTTACTATTGAGGGGCCCGGTCTTCTCCCATTCTCATACATGAGTACAGTGGGACCGCTGTGCCGATAGAACACTATTTATGGCAATCGCTGGAGAATCCAATCAAAATTCAAGTGGAGAACTGATTTTGAAGTTTGAATAATCAACTCAATATTTGAATAATGAAATCATTAATGGAGTCTAACGGGTACTAATTGTACCAATTGTACCCCCTGTACCAATTTTTCTGTCTTTGATGTTTCGAAAGCGCCAAGCATTATGAGGAATGAATAATGTGGAGAACTTAATATCTTACCAAATCCTTTCTGTTGTTGTATCTTATCCTTCTTTCCTTCAACTAACATGATCGGACCCTGGGTAAAATCGAACCTCTCTTCTTGCAAACCTCGTCTTTGTCTGTTCCCAAGCGATGCGGTTGAGGTGCAACCCTTAGAGCATCGAGAAGATAGATTGGTGGCGTTACAGACGACGAGCTTGCAGTGAACAAAAATGAAATTCTGATTAACAGCGACAAACTTAAAGGAATTGAAGCTGAATCTTCTCTTGGAAGGCTGTGAGGGGTAGAACTGCAATGTCGGGTCAACACCACACCTATGGAAAGCAGAGAATTTATGATTAACCTAAATATAGAATTATTCTACTTCAGGAGAAAATGCATGATGATGTACGTGATGAAAATGATGATGCAAATTTATTCGTGTGACCTGATAGAAAACAGGGAAGCATTCCGATTAGGAACCTGCTTTTATTTATCGCCTGCATGGCGTGAGTTAGAGGATTTTTGATGTGACAACTTAAAAAGTATCTGATCCCCCCTCCCGTGGCACTATGGGACTTTCGTGATCCCCCCTCATTTTCGAGCAGATTTACTGACAAATGTTTGCTATCTCCCCTTACTGTCTGTCTCCGACCCCCCTCCCCCGGTCTCTTACACTTCCCATATATACGTCATGAACGTATCGTGGCTTTTTAATACCCGACTTCCTCTATTCTCCTTCGCAGCTATTATTTGGCAGTCAAATTTGACCGGTTGCGAAGCCGGCGAATAGAATTCTTCCGGGTAAATTTTATGGTCCATAGTTTCTCCTACCCTTTTCTTATGACGTCATACACAACTTTATCATATGGATTCTGACTTGGTGTTGCATAGCATCTCTCAGCCAAAACAGCAAGGCGCGCGTCAGGTGAATCGACCCGTACTTCAACGAACAATGGTTTGTTGAGAGCAATACTTAGAGGAAAATCACTAGGTGGGAAGTCTTGGTTGAAGCTTTTGTCTTTGTACAGCTTCATAGATAGGTCGAAGTTGGTGGATGAGTTGGAACCGGTTAGTAACGTGGAGACCTGGGAAATGAACCAAGGTGTTTTTGATCAGCAAGAGTGGAATGATGATAAAACAAAACTTTGTCGCCCCGCACTAATATTAACATTTCACTCGTAAATGGCCCAAGGTTTACAATTTTTGTCGAAGTTGCACGATTGGGGATTTACCGAGGAATCAAAAAGAGGCAAGCTACGCTGTAGCAAACAAAGAAATGATGTTGCATAAAAAACTAAATTTTGCAAGGCATTTATCTGGTGTCTAGAGAGTAGAAACTACCTATTTAATCAAAAAAGGTTCCAGAGACAGAAAAAACAAAAGGGGGGAGGGGGGAGTCTCTAAAACAGATTGATTTAAGATATATTAAGACACAATACTGCACCAACTTACCATAACAGGAAGAAGTCCAAGTGTGGATGTTATGCCTTCTTTGGAATAAAAGCAACTGAATGGTACACTAACATCATTTAGTCTTGTTATCATTCCTTGAGATTCCTTTTCCAGCACAGCGTTGCTGTAAACAACAGCTTTAGAAGTGTGTTTGACGGTCGTGCCGCATTCCATCAAGGGGGCAACCAATAAATAATGAGTCCCATTTGATGTTGCCTGACAATTCGGGTCACGCAGGCGTAAGGAGTGGGGCTGCATATCTTCTAAAAGCTTCATTTTTATTGCAATGTGCATTTCGTTCTTGAAACATTTCACAGTGGTACCTTTCTTGGTAACATCTGGAGACGTGTCTGAAAAGATGAAACAAAAGAAGCGCTATCATCTTTATCTTGATGACACTATTACTTTTATTGGATAATTGCATTCTAAGGCAGGTTTATAGGTATAAAGTATCATTTAAACAAAAAAAAAATTTTATTTACTTGATTAATTCAAGCAGGAAAAAAAAAAAAAAAAAAAAGAAAGGCAAAAGCAAAGTATCTTTTATTTAACGTCGGTAGTTCCTTCAGCTACGAGGCTGGTATCAGTGGAAGCCGACGGTGCGCAATTTACGCCCCTCATTCCATCAGTAAAAAAAGCTAAAGCTACATGGATTAGAGGGAAGTTGAAACAAGTGTGTGAGGTCACTGAGGATCTAAATACGGACCTCTCGCTTAGCAGCCAGCACACTAACCAACTACGCCACATTTGCTCCTGCAAAAAGCTATCTGAAGGTCACTGGTTACCATAGGTTTCTACTCATACCAAATCTTACTCAGTATACAGATTTCGTGTGAATGAAAAGCGGAGCGACTGTCACCGAGAACAACCTGTTGACCCATTTACACCTCAAATATACTTGATCCATCCCATCAGAGGGTTTGGAAAGTGCATCGTTGCATACATTAGTAAGATTTATCTGCCTTGCGAAATCTCCCCTAGCAACGGTTGCAAACTCCAAATATTACCTTCGTCCTTTTGTATTTGCACAGTAATGTCAGGATCATATAGATTGCCTCCCTGTTCAATCTTCAAGTTGTACGTCCCACTTAAAGCTGATTGCCTCTTTACAATACCGAGTGATCCACTTGGACTGATGGTATATTTCTTGCTGCTGGAGTCAATAGCTTTGCCATTTCGATACCAGATGTATTTTGGCAGTGGGTAACCACGGATGAAAGTCTTGATGAGAATTGGATGCTCTCTGGCTTGTACTCTCATTAGCATGTGTGGTATTTCAAAAATGGTAACTGAAATGACACAGTAGTCAGATAAGGTCTACTTCTGCTGTAAATTATTTACGTGATAAGTATTATTTACGATTCATTTGCTTATTCTAGTGGAAATAGGCAGTAAAACTGATCACGATATTTGTTAGTCAAAAGAATGGTTAGTTAAGTGTCCCAACATACTTTGAGCAATAAACAGGATGCATACTGAAGGGTCGTGAAAAAGATAGGAGGGTTGCTCAGTTTAATCAGTAACATGTTTCACTGTATACCCTAGCATAAACTCGAGTAATAGACTCAGGGTTTGCAGGTATTCACAAAAATTGGAGAACCAAACAATAGCATTTTATCAAAGACTAAAAATATTCCATTGTTTTATCCCCCAAAATGAACTGCTTTGAGAATTCTTCAGTTTCGAATTCTCTGATATGCAGGGTTAGCCTCGTTTTTGTGTAGAATATTCACATGCCTCAGTGAAGGTCCGTGCAATTTCAAAGTGTTTGTATTGTTGAAGTTGTGCATTCTTTACTTCGCCGTTGGTATTTGCGAATATTTTGACACTGAATTGAGGCTAACCCTGCAAAAGCGAGTCTTTAATCTAGAAGTACAGCGGTATTTTGCGAATTCGAAAATGGTCTATTGCTGTCAGGGGTCTATACAGGGTTCCAGCTATAGGATCACAATTGCTTTGTCAACTTTTCAAAGTGACACATTTATTTTTCTAAAAGGGCTTCTTATACTTACAGTTGATGTTAATATTTGACGTTTTTCTGTCAATGGCTCCTCGACAAGTATACTTCCCACCGTCCTCTGCAGTCACGTTTTTGATCACGAGCACGTGATATGGACCGCTGGTTCTGACGAACGTGCGACTGTGCCATGATTCTACTTTGTTTCCAGATGAGTCATACCACCCTTCAAATGGCTGGCCAAAAACTCGACATGTTCTCTTAACATTGCTACCAGGTTTGATGTATGCCTCCGGTTCGTATATTGTCACACCAGAACCTCGGAAAAAGTGGAGACAGATTGACAGTGAAAAATACAACTGGTTCAAAAATAAACTCGTTTCCCATTATCCTCTTGTTTGCCTGAGGAAACAGCTGTTCAGGTGAGGGGTTTCCATCCCGCGAGAGAGACGATGGTTCTCGATGCCAAACGTGAAGTGAGGCGACTGCTTCATCAAATAAAAGCGCCATGATACAATTTTTTTCAATAAAATATTACATTTTTTTCATCTCTACAATTAATCCTGAGTTACAGTAAAAGCTAAGAGGATAGCACTGTAACGAAACCTTGGATTTGCTACAAGTACGAAAGAAAGTAAACTTGGAAACAAGAACTCTAACTGGCCCATCTGGGCAAATATATAGTAGATGTGAATCGATACAAGGAGCGGGTAGGATTAGCCACAACAGCTTTACAATTTCACAAGTTCCAAAATTGTTTTCAATAGCCTACTTACTTATATTACTTGCAGATGACAAAGGAGTGTCACATAATTTGTTGCAGGAGTTAGAGCAGCATTTCTGTTTTCCCCGGCAATCCGAATCATCTTGACAGAGTTCTACTACACTGGAAGCGCAGGAAGGTGGGATAGCTAGAATCGGGCACTGGCCAGCTTTTTCCTTAACTTTAAAAAGGAAAATCAACAGCAATCGATATCATTAGCCTATTTTTTACAAATTGTGTGCACCCTGTCAGTTGCCGGAGTTATAACCTGCGTTCACTTGGTCAACTCGATGATGATTTTGATAGCGTACATTGTCACTAGCGCTGCAAAGATGTGACATTGATTTTTTAAAGGCAACTTACCGCGTAACTGTACTTTACATCTCTTTCTGCAGTTATCAAAGCAACAGTAGTCTTTCCCACAGCCTTTATCATTCACACACTCATCCAACACTCCAGAACCACATCTGCTCCGAGTGATGAGGTTTTCTGTTTGGAGGGGGCAGTTTTCTGGAAGAAGAGAAGACAATATTCCTAACTAAATAGTCCGTAATAGACCTCAGTCTGTCTAATACTCGTTACATTTCATTTATTATCTGATATATCGGCTTTGTCCTGCCCTTAATTAGAGAAAATAAACTAATTCAGTTAAACACTAAAGTTTTGCTTAAAACTAGAAAAATGAAAAAAGCGCTGCATAGTTTTTGTTAACTTTTTCTTTATGCTTAATTAATTCCGGTCTTTTGGAGATTTTCTTAGCTTTTGGTTTCTATTGTTTGAATTTTTCTAAGTGCGAACAAATTGCAAACAGTGCTGAGAAACTTGCGATAACTTCGAAATCTGCGTTCTTTTTCCTATGTTTTCATGTTTTCATGTTTTCCTGTGTCAGGATTTGGGACAGTTGGTGAGCGTTTCGTGCATGTTTTATTCAATTTCTTATTTATTTTCTTGCTATTTAGCTTAGTTTTGTTTTTGTTTGTAGTGCATTAAGTCTGAAGATCGATCATGTAACGGATTTGGCAGGTCAGTACAATAAACTTTTGACCCAAACAAGAGTTGAGTAGGTGAGTGTGTCAGTGTAGCGAAGCGTACCTCATATCATATCATACAACTGGTTTAATTTTAATGTCAATAAAGATAAAGAGAATATTTTAAATGAAAGGAAAAACAAGATGGCCTAAAATAAAAAATGAAAAGAATCCTTAACTTGAAGAGGCAGCCGGATAGCTCTAGTATTGAATGGTCAGCTTTGACTATGGATTTAGCCGGGAAAAGTTACATGGGAACCGTTACTATAGTCCAGAATAAGGCTAGAATAAGGACCACGTTTATTACTGCGTGTGATAAAAAAGGTACAAGAAACACGTCTGCGATGACTCAAATGAGAATGCAACAATTGCTTTCACGCGCGCTCTTCAGACATATCAGTGATTGAGAAAAGTGGGTCCTTTATAGTCTAACACTCTACTTAAGTACGAAGAATTCAAATCCGCATGAACTTTTGACACTATAATCAAAGAAACTATAATCAAAGATATATTTTTGAAACTATAATCAAAGATACGACGGTATCAAACTTACGCTTACCTAACACAACGAAGACCCGAATGTATTCCTTTTGTATCTTCCCGGTTACATTAGATCTCACAGTTAGCTCATACATCCCTTCATCTGACAGGCTCACATGTTTGATGCTAAGTGATCCACTTGGGCTAACAGTGAATCGGTCTGTAGTCAGATCGATAATGTGGCCATCTTTTTTCCAAATGTATTGTGGCGTAGGATATCCTTTCACGAATACTTCTATCATTCCTATTTTTAATTCCTCGATGAACTGCCTTCTCTTTACATTCTCAAGGGTAACTGATAAAACAGAACAGAGGAAGAGCATTAGCAATAAGCCTTTTGCACTAACAGGTCAGGTGACGGTAGACCACCCTTAAATCAAGCACCAGTGTGAAAATGAACTCCAGAAATAGAAAGAGCATCTCAATATTAGTAAGAAGGCGAACTCAAAATGTTTGACACAGGAGATATGGCATGAACTATTAAATTGACAATTTTACTAGGATGCGTATGGAAAATGCGCTGGACAGCAGTCCGGTACATTTTCCCCACTTACATCCGATTTGAAGATTATACACGTCTTTGGTCATGGTGCCATGACAAGTATACGCCCCTCCTTGACTAACTTGGACATTCCTGATAGAAAGAAACCATTCAGGTCTGTAGGGGTCTTTAAAGAAGTACAGACTGTCGGTCTCTGATTGAGACATGATCCTTTGACCACTTGGTCCATACCATCCCTCAAACTGTTGATACTTTAGGTAACAGCCTACTTGGACGGATTGCCCTACGGTGACAGGGGATGCTCTTGGAGATATCTTTTGGTAGGGTTCTGAAATCAGCAGATGACGTTATGGCACTTATATATCACTCGAAATAGCTGCACATTAATACCACATGGAACATTAATAATAAATTATAACAAAGCGTATTTACTGAATATTATTCAAAATGATCTCTCACCTTAACTCACCTCACCTCACCTCACCTTACCTCACCTATCACCTCTCCTGTCCTCTCCTCTCGGTGCCTCCTGTCCTCTCCTGTCTTCTCTTCTCATTTTCCCTCCCTCGTCCGTGACATCTAACAAACAGCACATTGTATCACCAGATACAAGACCACTCACTTGGTAAAGGATCAACACATCGTTTAACGCAGAAGGTAACACAACACTTCTTGAATCCTGCACAGTCTTTATCCGTTACGCACTCAGCCTTCCCATCTTGACAGCTCTTCTCTCCTCTTTTGCTTGGACATTTCCCAGGCTTCTTTCCTGATGAAATTGAAGGAATATTGTACATATGTTAGTTCACGTCTGCATGCCTCGCTAAAAGGATTCCATCGCCATAATTTTTAATCAATTGCAATACCATTATCATTAATATCCCAGACTTTAGAGTTCATTTAGATCTTATCGTGATTTTAAGACAAAAGGTCACGCATAAAACCTCGATTGGAAAAACCTAGCAAACGACAATTCCGATTAAACCTGAGAAAGACATTGAACAATCGTGCAATTCTAGTAGATTCTTGAAATGAAGGTTCAAGACAATTACATCAAAATTGTTTTATATCAAAAACACACTTCGGGATGAAGGTCAAATAATTTAGTTTAGGTGTTATTCATAAACATTTCTCCGTCTGGGGCCATGATAGGCGAGATAGAGAGATCTAAGATATCACAAGGGCATCGAGACACATTGAGTTACTGTATATCAAAGGAGAAGAAAATGTGCTAAACTTTATACATTAAAATGCTTCTTTTGGTTTATCCTGTCCTGTTAGCTAAATATTTTTATTCTCAGCATACACAGTGAAGCAGAGTGAGTTATAAATAACTTTTCTTATTTTAACCGTCTTGTCCCTTTAATTGAAGGCCCAATCCCAGACATTTTAACTTACACTTTAGCTTGAAAATCTCATTCGCTATAAATTCAAAATTTTCATCTTTCATTCCAATGTCCTTGATTCAAACAAGCATATATATTATTTTTGCCATCCTATCTATGATATAAGTATATTGTATTTGCCACGCTTATGATAACTGCAATTTATAATTATTATTAGAAACAATACTATTACATCAACGCGTCTACAATAATGCTTATCTTTGAAGTATTATACTCGATAATCGTAGAAACAGTGCAGTAAAACCACTTAGAGTTCTAGATACAATACCGACTTTTTGTTACCAAATATCTTCCTTCCGGTGCATATATATTATACATATACACACTGAATCACTGAGATAAGTTTGGTTTTAAATCATTTGGATTAAGAACACTAGGAATTCCCTCTTTCAGAGCGTACAAATAAATCTAAAGGATATTTTATAAACCGATAATTAGGTGAGAAGATGGACTTTAATTTCTTGGCTAAACGAGAAAATAATGTACGACTAGTCCAATTCTATGAAGACGATCAATACTCAAAGACTTTACCCGCAGTGCTCTGTGAGTTTCTTAAAATTCTATAGCATAAATTTTATCAATTTGACAGCATCCTCCCGGCTGCATTCACTAATGACACATGCACAAAGAATGACAGAATGATTCCTTTAAATCAAGCAAAAGGCACATTTGATTCATTAACCACTAGCTGTGAAACCAGTTTACAGTAACTCACCGAGTATCAAGTCCGGGCGTCCGACCAAAACCAAAATAAGGAATATTTTCACAAACCATTCGACTTTATGCTTTGGCATTTTTTCCTGGTTAGAAATAAGTGTATTGACGTGAAATCCGCCAATTAAACAACCAATCAAGGCAGATTTTGCAGCCAGTTCATCGGGAGAACAAACTCTATCCAGGCATTCATTTAGTCTTCGAGAAGAAAGTTTAGACGATCTGAAACCTTACACCGATTCCTCTAACATGTCTAAGTGTTCCTTTGCCCTCTTAAGTCTATTATAACGATGTTATTAGGAAAAAATCTTTGAAACAGAACAGACAGGAGTTTGTAGGGGTTTAACGTCAACCTTAGGAAGTCTCTCCTAACCATTCTTTTTCGTTCCCTTCCCTTCCTTTGTATTATTTTCTATTCCTTTTTGTTTTCTTTTTCTTTTTCTTTTTTTCTTTTTTTTCTTTTTCTTTTCATGCCTTTCATTTCCTTTCATTTCCTTTCCTTTCCTTTCCTTTCCTTTCCTTTCCTTTCCTTTTTCCTTTCCTTTTTTTATTTTCTTTCCCTCTCTAATCTTCACCGTACTATTTCATATTACTTTACCCGAGATTCAATCTTGGAAGTCATACACATCCATGACTTACGACTCTCTCATGTAAAGTAATACCATGCCACCCTTCCAGCGCTTGAGACGAGTGCGAAAGCAGGTCACTAAAAAAGTCTTTGTGTTGAGGCAGTCTCGACTAGAGGGAACGGTCCTTATTTACATGCCCCGGGGGATTCGAAAGTGGAGGGATTCGCTAGGTTTTGCAACGAGCGTGAGGCGGCGCTCAGGTGAAAACGACAGTCAGTAAGGGAGGAAACATACATTTGGCGAAAATTTCTTCGAAAATGAAGGGAGAGATTACATAATGCCTCGGGGAGGATCGGTTAATTTTTAGGGTGTCACATCGAAAATCCTCTGCCCACCAAGCGATAAATAATCGATTGTGATAGCCTATGTAATGGAGCAAGCTTAAGGGTTTGGGCTAGGAACACCCAATTAGAGGTGTTTGTCACGAACTATGAAAGTACCAAATAGCGCTGTATTTCCAATTAGCTTATGTGTAAATCACTACCTACCGTAGTGATTTACACATAAGCTACCCTCACGCTCTTTGGCATCTGCAGCACCGTCCGCCAGTAGCTAGACCGAGAGAACCTCCGGCACCGAGGATAACCACTCCACTCCGTTGCTCTGCTCTGCTCTGCTCTGCTCTGCTCTTCTCTCCTCTCCTCTCCTCTCCCTCTCTACTTATTTTTTTCTTCTTCCGCTCTCTTTCCGCCCTAACTCTAAGACACGCTGCTTAGTACCTCAGAGGAAGAGTTTGCTATGGTTTCGGAGCCCAGTTCGCCCCTTAAATTCGGTCTTTCTTCGGATTCTCCAATTGAACCTGCTTATAAGAAGACGAGCTAGCCTAGCAAAGGCTATGAAGTTATACCCAACAGGTATTGTACGGGTTACTAAAGTTAACTGTCTGAACTTAATGTATGCAGTGTTGTGGAATGTGTATTGGGTAGCAATTCACCTCGATTTTAATAATTAATTTCCTATGAGTGCGCATATCGTGTGTAAAATATCACTTTTTGAAACTGAGATCTTGCGAACACAGCCTTGTTGGATGAGATGAAACATTCTTGTATAATATTTTTTCCACGCTACTGCTCTAAGCGCGTATTCCAGGGGCTGAAATAATGAGACCAAGGGTTATGAAAATTGCTATATATGATTTTGACTTATCTTTATCACGCGCGTGTTCATTAAATATTAAATCCAAATCAAATATACGGAAATATAGCATATTTTACGACCCTTGGTCTCACTTGTTCATAGAGCAGTAGTGTAAAACTCTTGATGCCGGTATCTCATGGGCTACATTATAAACACTCTTGATTAATTACAGTCGGTTCTGCTGCCTTGCTAAGTAGCTAGTGCCATGCCGTACAGCAAATCCCTTTTTTACTACAACCTGCGCACAGCAAAGTCTTAGTACCGTGCTAGCAGAGCTCTTTTCGGCCTCCGTAAGCTAAAAATGTATTGCTAATGTTTAAATCATACCTCTTTACTTTGTGGTATTTAAGCACTAGCGATTATGCAAGTTCGTAAGTATTCCTGTTACAGTACCGTATTTATAACAAAATGGCACTTCCTTCGCCTTCTACATTCGCCGTTTTCAAAAAAACCTGGTTAATTATTTAAATGGAAGGTATTTTAGCTCTGACCAAAAAAGGTCTTTTAGCGATTTGACCTTCCTGTAAGACACTGTTGGAGGGATCTGAATAAATACTTTTGAGGTTCTCAGTTTGAGATAGTAAATGCCAGTGTTTCATGAGAAT
>WUAP02176112.1:0-23252 GCA_015163945.2 Stichodactyla helianthus | reverse complement strand
AAAAGTCATAGATATAGAATTTTTAGTCGTTTATGATTAATGCAAACTAATATTTTGTGGGGGGGCCAGGCCCCCCCCCCAAATATTAGTGGGGGGCCAGGCCCCCCAAATTATTAGTGGGGGGCCAGTGCCCCCAGGCCCCCCCGGTTCCGCCGCCCCTGTTCAAGGAATTTGGCAAATAAAGATCTATTCAATCTAGCCTTATGTTTCTAGACTGCTAACCTTATAACCGTTAAAGTTATATTAATAGGATAGACCTTTACGACATAAACATGAAAACGAGGTCTAAGGGCCTAGATTTCATGTAAAGTAAATTATTTCATACTTGAGACGGTTTTCTTTGTTATTCATCGGGATGTATCTGTTAATGTATACGTTAATGAGGAATGTATCTAGTTATTGACCCGGGATGTAACTAGATGCATCCTTAAATTTGTAACGAGGAGTTCATTGCAAACTCAACGTATCCGAGGCAGGATTGCGAAGCACGTCCCAGAAAAAGACCACTTATTTAGCAGTCTATTGGTGAGAACTTGGCTTATTGTAAACACCGCCCTCCCGGCTCGAAAGTTTGCAAGCCCAAGAGTCATCAGGTGATCTCTTTGCATCCCTTTCTCCGTGTGAAATGAGTCAAAGCATTCACTATGACGTAACTATCATCTACGCATGCTCTTATTGCTGAAAAAGACAATGAATGTATGAATATGTAAACTAAATATTATCGCACTGTTTTCTCTCGAGAATTGCCGTGTTGTGAAAACCTTCTCAAGTATGAAATAAGACACTTAAATAGCTCGAACGTCGGCAATAAGCCTATACACCCGAGGGCCGTAGGCCCTCGGGATGTATATGGCTTATTGCCTCCGTTCTCGGTATTTAACTCTCACTTAAAAGACTGCGATTATGACAGACAATGAAGTCAAAGTTTCTGTAGAAGATATCCCTGGATCAAAACTTTCAGATTTTCAGCGAACAGTCCACGGAAACCTTGGTGGTACTGCAGCGGGCTTTAGAATGTCGTATTAAGCCTGTAAAGATGTGTTTATAATCTTAATCTTAAGAGTGCATGGAAAGTCAAATAATATTCCTATCACAGTACAGCTGTACGGAATTTGTGAGATGAAAAGACATTGGTAGTCAACTTCGCCTCTATTTTGGATTCTGTCGGCTCTTAGGCCTCGTTTTCATGCTTACGTCGTAAAGGTCTATAGGGACGGATCGAAGATTTTTTAGGGGGGGGGGGGAGGTGCACCATTTATGATTGGAACTCGAGCACCAATAATTGACTGTATATAGTTCATCTCAGAGGGTGCGTACCCATGCTCTCCCTAATTATTTTTTTCTTCCTTTCTTTGTTTCTTCCTTCCTTTCTTTCTTTCTTCAATCCCATTCACTTTTCTTTACGCAACGATGAAAGAAAAATCCCAAAGTGGATTCGACAAAGCGATCATGTTATCTAAAACACTTCTAACGGATCGGAGCAGACGACAACAAAATAACAAATTAAAAGATTATATGCACCAAATTGAAAAATCACACCATCGAGTGTAAGACCGAAAGGGGTTATCCATAGGATATTGTTTATTATTGCAACATTGCTTCGAATTCTCGAAGAAAGCAACATTCGAGAATTATAGCAATGCTCAACGCATATTATGGGCCACATTAACTATTTACCCAGAATCCTCCTCGGTCTTACCTTTTATGATTTAACCCTTTGAACCCGACAACGTTTTTTCAATTGGTGTATACACTTATTTCAAAAACATTGTCGTGACCAAAAGCGACAAAAGCAACAAGCCAAGACCGCAAAGGATACTGGTAAATTGAACTCGTAACTAGTTTATTCAGCAAGCATAATAGTTACTAGTAGCACGTGTACTTTGTTCGCAGCTGTGGTATTTAATATTCATTGCTGGTTTGTGCAACTTCGCACGGTGAATACATTAATTGCAACTAAAAAGTAACGACGTCCCTCGCGGTCTTGGCTTGTCACTTAGTGGTGTAGTAGGTGTAGTAGCTTAAAAGGTTGACGGATAAAAATTGGGCGTTTTGACTTTTGACAGTTAATTTGAGATTTTGACCGCTAAGAACAAAAATCAACCATTAAAACCCCATTCTTGATTAGTCATGTTACTAATGAATGGTAACTATAAGTTGGTAATGATAATTTAGGGTGGTTATTTGATCCATTTCCGGCCAATTTCTAACAGAAAGTAACAAAATCTTCTAGACTTTATAGACTAATTCCAAAAGTCTCATAATCGTATGCATAAACAACTCAAGCCTCATAATGATGCGATAACACAATACGTCCTCGTTGTTTTATGCATACGATTATGAGACATTTGGAATTGGTCTATTGCGTCAAAAGACGCATTTGGTAGAAAATTAATGTACTGCTAGCAAGACTGTTTCTCTTAGCTTGACGGTTAATTTTTTTCTCGCCTGACGGTTAAATGGCCTTTGACGACTGACAGTTAACCATATTGAGACACCCTAGCCCTAATTGAATTTTTTGTATTTTTGAACTCTTTGTTTTTCTTTCGAACGATTGCTTCCGGAAAAGAAATGAAAAAAAGCTGGGAAAAGAAACGGAAAAAGAAAAAAAGAAAAATTGAAAAATGTGCCGCGTGAATTTGTCGATTGCAAATACACGAAAGGCGTTGTATCAATTTTTTCATTTGAGTGGCGCTTCTGTGTTATTCATTTTTGAACATATCGCTCAAGAGTCTTTCGATAGGTACAGTACCGATGGTTTTTTTAAAGAATAGTTCCTCTATTGCCAAAGCGCTGATTCTTCGTAGAGCGGGCAACAGAAGAAGCAGCCTGCCAAATCTTGCAACTTGGTTGGGGTACGTAGTGCGAATGTATTCGCCAAGCATCAGCTGAGCTTGGTCTTGTGTGGCCTCAATCTGTTCGGAGTCTTTCAAGCCACAGGTAGCTGGAAGACAAAAAAAGGTCTTAAGGTGACTGGCTACTATTGGATTTTATATTTAACGTTTTTTAAAATAGCATCGTTTTTAACGGAAATTTAATGCTGATTTCAAATATGAACAAAAAAATAGGGTGTCCCGAACTACTTTTTGAGATAATCAAGCTTGAATGGATTGTGTGTTTATCAGTTTTGGAAGCGAAAATCTCGTTAGCCGAAGTGAGTAGGAAAACATTTAAAGTTCAAAAGATAATCGATATACGAAGGCAATATTTGTACAAATATTAACTGGTAGATAATTCTACAACATGACATAAATAACTTTAAGACAAGGAGATGAAACTACCTGGATTTGGCATATTTTGTTCAACAGTGCTAGGAAAACGTCCCATCAAGTCGAGCAGAAATTCATACAAAACTTCACTTTTTCATAAGTTCTAATATTTAACTTTTTGAAAACTTTTGATATGAGATAGATTTTTAGGAGCTTTTTCAAATGAGCACATAAAAAGTATAGGGTCCCGTGCAAAATAAAATCGCGAAGGTTACCATGGTAATTCGGTGGAAATTATGCGCGCACATACTTGCGGGCTCAGAAACTCGATTCAATAGTAGCCAGTCACATTAAGGCCAGTTTACACTAGCAATTTCGTCTCGCGACTTTAGCCGCGATGTTAGGGCGCACAAGTCGCCACCAATTTGAACACGCTGGAAATTTAGTGCAAACACGTGCTATTTGGTTGCGATGAATTCGCCATTGAAACTGCCACTCAAAGTCGCGCGACAAAACTGCTAGTGTAAACGGACCTTTATGAAACAAGGTTATGATTTTGGCGGGAAAATGTCATAATGCATCAGCGATCTGAAATCCCCGGTATACCCCCTACCTCGTGCATTACGGGGAGATTCACTTTTCATTCAAGTGTAGATAGCGTCTGTCTAGGGGGAGAATAGAAAGAGTGAACGCATCTTGTTACGTCACTCATTCCCCGACCAGCGCCTACCAGGGCAATAGACCGATCCCGTGATCCAGAGTGTTGCTACGTCGGACAAGCCAAAACTTTTTTGCGCTATGAAATAAATGATGATTATTAAAAACCATATATGGCTTAGTTTTATGTTGTGTAACGCGGGAAAACATAAACAAAAATAGCCAATAAATCTTTAAATGTCACTGAAATCGAGAAATTTGTAGTTTTGTTTGTCCGACCCTTCATATTCTTTTGGGAAAAACTTTACGCTCTCATTGGTAGAGCTGGTGATGGCGGGATCGGTCTATTAAGCACAGTGAATTTCTGATGGTTCTCGCTTTGCCTCGGTAATGCATATGCCGGAGGAGGGGTTGTGGAGGTTTCAGATGACTGATCCGTAAGCATGTTACAAAAGAAAATCAAATTTTACATTTTTAACCCATGGGTATGAAAGACCTTAAAGAGTAAAGGTTAAGACTGATCTTCAGTAAATCGATGAAACAATTACTACCATGGAACAAACATTTTTGACAATACTTACTTGGTTTGAATAATACAATAGCTTTTAAGCAAGCATACTCCGTGGCGTCCACACCAAAAGCTTTGAACTTATTCACCGCTTCCTGCAACGTCCTCACGATTGCCATCACGTCAACGATCTTTTCTGGGGGCGTGTTGTCCACGTGCATTCCAGCCGCGGCAAGAATTGGCGCGATTTCTAGTGGCATGGACCATTGACTTGCGCCAAGCAGGAACAACTCTCTCCAGCTTTCTTCTAGTAATGTTACCTGGTAAAAAAAAAAAAAAAAAGAAAAAAGAAAAAAGAAAAAAAAAAGAAAGAAAGAAAGAAAGAAAGAAAGAAATGAGTTACTATGGTTCAAATTGCGTATGCTCCCAGAGTTTCCCGCAGTTCTTTAGGATTTGCGCGCACCAGCGAGGTCAGGGGACAAAAACATTGAATACTGATCGTAGTTTTGAGGAAATTCGTCTACTGTGTCTAAACAAGGATAGGAAAAGTGCTGTTATTCAGATATTGTACTTGGCAAATGCATTTGCATTTTAATCCACATTTGACAAAGCGCTGTTTGTTTTCTGTTCAATTTCCGAAGTCTCCTTCATATATATAACCAGACCCTGAACTCGCTTGCACGCGCTAAATCAAAGAGAATTATGGGTAGCTCCTGTGTTCGTGTGGCTTCATCGCGGCTCATTAGGTCCTTTTGACTGTGGCTCCAAAGTGGCCGCCATGCCTTTGTCCTTTGATCCTCTTGGGAATGACCGAACATACTCTATAGAGCTGTTAAGTTGTGACGTATTTCCGGGCCCAATTTTTCACGAAATGCGCTAAAATTAAAACCAAAACGTTTATCCACAATTCCTCCTCCACCTGTAATAAACAGACCTATGTATACCAATTCCTACTATGAAGAATAAAGCAAGAAAAATCTTCAAAGAACTGCATTTCATTTTGGACCCGGAAGTCACTTTTTCATTCGAGTGACGTCACACTTAACAGCTCTATAGACCCCTTAGAGCAATAATAACGACTTTATTTATTTATTGAGGGTAACACTTGACAGATTACACTAAGTAACTGATTAACTTGTGGCCCTCTAAAGATCGAATTGGAATTTGAAAGTTGATTTTTACGGAGGGAGGAAAACCGGAGAACCCGGAGAAAAACCCTCGAAGCGCAGGAGAGAACCAACAAACAACTCTACTCACATACGACTCCGAGCCCGGCAGGACTCGAACCCGGGTCGCTTTGGTGAGAGGCGAGTGATCTAGCACTACGCCACCCGTGCTTCCCAAAGCGGTTTAATTTGGAGGACAAAACAATAGAAGTTTATTCTCCTGAGAATCGAAGACTGAAAATATTCCATTGTTTTGTCCTCCAAATTGAACTGCTTTGGGAATTACTGTAAGAGGTCTATCGCCCATCTGAGTATATTCTTAGCATTGATTCTAAACGAGGTGAGCTGTTCAATGACTAAAAAATTTCATAGTTTGAGTGCTGCGTGTTGAAGTTACAAAGGTTTTTCCATGTCATATGCTAATGACTGGGGAGAAGTCAGAGGAGTCATCTATGTTTATTTTTTGTTTCCATAACAGTTGAGCCCGCAATGAAATAATCAGTTGTTTTAAGAATCATTCAAGTGAGGCTATCGGGTCAATACGACGCATAATGGCTCATTTACATCTCATCTGCATGTAGCCGTAATAACAGCTATTCGAAACACAGGCTACTATGTGAAAACTAGTCTGCAATCCTTTTTATAAGAGCCATGTGATCTAATTTCCCTGTTTAATTTTTTTATTAAATGATGACTAACGAACAGGGACAGTCAGTCCCACTGAAACTTCTAAACTGAGCAGTCTTAATTATATTTATAGTCTCATGGGATTAAACCACTATTTAATGTAATTCTTGCAACACTGAGAATAAATTTTCTGATGATGGATGACGGAGGTCATCCGAAATATCAAATGATATCGAAACTTCTAGTTATTAATTTTATTATCAAATGATGACTCCTTTTTTGGTCATTCAACAACTCAAGTCATGCCTAGAATCAATACCGACCCCTCAATTTTTTTTTTTCCCAAAAAAGAATTAAATTTTATCTTTTTCACTCATTACCTGATCTCGAAACGGGAGACTGATAAATGAGGGTATGTTTCTTGCCCATTTTACAGACATGAACAAAAGTTTAGCCGCGGCTTCACATACTGTCTCTGGACTTGAATAATACATTGAAACGGACAAATCAGTCTGCAACGTGATTGGTTTATACTCCAGACCAAGATCAAATTCACTTGACGGGACCCCAGCACATCCTTCCATACGAGGCTCGGCTGCTAAGAGCGTGTTCATAAAGCCACTCTGTCCCTGAGGCGCATGCGCGACGCTGACTAGGTCCATTCTCTCTTGCGCTTCTTTGAGCATCTTTTGTTTTCGTAATGTTGAGCTTCTGGGCCCGCGCTCATGCTGGACAGCTGTAAAAAAAAGACAGAATGGTAAAAAATCCAAGAAAATTTTGAATAAAATTTATGTTCCTTTGTTGTTTGTCTCGTTTTATTGGGTCTCCCGTTCTGTATACGCATTCTAAGACCCCTAACACTCGAATATACGTAAGAAAATGCTAGACTTTTAGCAGTCTAGGACCTTTAGAACGCATGATCACTCGGATCAATATAAAGATGACTGAAAGACATATTTAAGGATGATGAAAAGTTAACAAATTCATGATGGTTTCTAGTGGTATGTCTTCTTTTATTTACTACAGTTTGCTTTGTCAAATAGTGAAAATCATTGTGGATTCACGAGAAGACGTTAAAAACCTTTATTCATGATAATAGCAAGTTTTCATTGAAAACTATTGAAGATTGATAAGAAATGATCTTCTCCATAACGATAATCTATACTACCTGAAAGAACCCTTAAAAATCAAAATCCAACAAAATCCAATATATATATATATATTTATTATATGGCTACGATAGTACGCGCGCTCTGATTGGCTGATTTCCGGTCTGATATTTTCCCATCTCAGACCGGTAAGTTAAGTTCACCTGTCTTTCGTCGACGCAGCTAAAAAATAAGCCATATAATAAACGATTTGTTAGCCTCGCTTGCTCGGTCTGTACGGGAAAATATCAGACCTCGGTCTTTTATGTACGGATCTCGCCTAACGGCTCGGTCCGTACTGTCAAGACATCGGTCTGATATTTTCCCGTACAGACCGAGCAAGTGAGGTTAATAAATTCTTAATACTGTGGACCAAAATTAGATGACTTTGTATGGATTTGAGAGATCGTTTTTATGTTTTTTTCACAAATTAAAATGCTCTAATTGATGGTGAACAATTTATCATTTAAAAGGGAAAGGGAAAAGTAACTTTATTTAACGTTATTATTTAACGAGAGCTCCTTCAGGCTATTAGGCTGGTATCAATGGAGGCCGACGGTACACACTTTCCCCCTCTCTCCATCAGTGCTCCGTTTTAAGGTGTTTATTAGAGAGATGTATTAGAGAGCTACCCGTATTGGAGAGAAGTTGAAACAAGTGTTTGAGTTCGCTTAGGATCACACTCTTGCTTAGCAGGAAACACACTAACCAACCAAGCCACACTTGCTCCTTAAAACAAGTGTGTGAGGTCACTGAGGTTCAAACTACAGACCTCTTGCTTACCAGGCAGTGCACTAACCAACCAAGCCACACTTGCTCCTTAAAACTTTCAGATTTACTGTGAAAATATGTTCTTTCGAACAAAACCCCAATTTTGTAGATAGATCATTAAAATTGAAATCATGATTCTAATGCGCTACAGCCGTTGTCAACGTGGTAAAAATGTTACATACTTTATTCGAAAAAACATCAAAATTTAAGCTGAGAAAATTGTACACATTTTTTCAACATTATTCTACTTTGTACCCCAACGCCCGATACCTTGGCGCCAAACCACTTTCTTATAAGTTGCATAATCGCCCGCCAATTTTTACTGAAAAAAATGGGCATTTTGGTTTATTTCTTGGCAATAAATAGCGCGCGCCCCAGTGAGAACAATCAAGCTAAAACTAAGTAATATACAAAAGTAAAAAGAAAATGATTTGATGGCGGGTAACGTGTTAATAAAGACTCAATTCATTTAATGAAAATTGACTTAAATGCACTGTTAATGCTATTTATAAACATCATTTTCGCCCTCAAAGCGCGAAAATCATACGCGCACATAAAAACAAAAAGCGTTTAAAAGCTTACAATTTAAACTTAATGGTAATCCCGTAAGTGTTCAAATTCATATTAGCTAACGAGACTAGATGTTGATGGAAGAACCGGAATTCTTCTAAGGGTTTGCAACGATACAATGTACACGAACGACAATTTATGGCCAGTCCTCTTAGCTTAAGAAAATGTTTGGAATACTATCAGTGTATTTTAACTTTTTGCCAACAAATGAAGATTCGAAGGTGAAGACGCATATTTTTAATACAATTTTCTGGTCAATCTCTTTAGCTTGGAATACCATCATTGTGCATTAACTTTCAATAGAGCCTTTCTTGGCCAATACAGTGAGAGCTGAATTCAAAGTGAAAATGTGTTAATGATTTTCATGGAAATTTAAACGCATATTTTTAACTTTATTATCTTTAAAGACTCTTGGTCAACCCGATGAAGCTGAATTCTCAGTGAAAATCAGTTAATGATCCCTAAGAAAAAGCGCTCTTTTTTACTTTTACGAGAACAACAAATTCAATATAAAGGCCAGTTGTGATCAACCATGATTATTCGAGCGAAGGCCAAGTAAAAAAAGTTGTTTGTCAGTTGAATTAATCTGTGGAAGCCACTGCAGGTGTCGTTGTAATAGGAAACACCCAGTGTATCTATATCTCTTAAAAACCCTTTCTTCATGAAACAGAAGATTGTACTAGAGTGATTAATACAAGTACTTGGCAACTACGTTCCTGTAAGCCTATAGAATCCAAAAACACACGCAGAAATACTTTACATATAAATTTTAAACCAATTTCAAAATCAAATTTTAAAGAACGCATTTAAAGAATTTGTAAGTATTTCTTAGATCTCAGAGTTTGTAATAAAAGTCCACCAATGGACGTCATTTGGTTCAATAATTATCAAGTTGAAATTCTTTCTCATTGAATTCCTATTCAGTCAATGCTTCAGAAATGATGAATTTTTTAAAGACGTTGTAATTATCAAATACTTCTTAAATTATTTCATATTAAAGATTATACTTCTAGGTCTCTGTTGTTAAGGTCGCCGAAGGATTGTTTTTGATTTTTTTCTTACATGATACAAGTCTTTATTCCAACCATGCACGAAGTCGCTGACAACGGGGAGTGAATCCTCACTCGCAAACCACATGCCCAAACGTATTTCTTGTTCACAAGATTTCTAATTTCTAAGACGAAAAAAGTGTTTATTTTCTTTAAAAAGACATGTCTCGAATTCGTCTAAGCAAAGGGCGTATAGCAGAGCCTTTTCTTATCATATCTTTTACCCAAACCACCATGTATATACAGAACACAATTGAACAATATTAACATTTGGGTTATCACAGGATCTCTCTCAGCTAATTAAGTCTACCGAATTTTGGTCAAACTTTCTATAATTAAGAGACCTTACAGACCACAAACACTGCCCTTAAACATATTAAGATATTTAAGATTTTGAACGCAATTGATTGGGCTTTAAGTCTTTCCTTTCAGTTCTGAGTAGTTCAAGTATTCTATCAATATATATTTGTTTCATTTTTCCAACTTAAGTAGAAGTTCTATTGAATAACTTTCTTTGTCAATTTTTTCTTGTCTAGTTCTACAGTTCTGGAAGGTTTGTATTCAAGAACTCAAATCTCTGTTAGAAAAGAATTGATAAACTCGAATAAACTTCTTTTTTATCTTCAAAACTTCCAGATGTTAAAAATCGTTGAGAGAACTTTGATTTTTGTTTTTCAAAAAGTATCGTATCATTTGTTTTTGTACACATAGGATGAATGAATGCTATAAGTAATCCTTTCAAAAGAGCTTTGTTACAAAGGCTCAGTCAGGGGCTCGAATGAGCTAAATATTTAATAACCAAGTTATAAAAGAAGAAGACACCTTTATATCTTTGATTTCCCGCTTGGGTCTATATCTTTCATCACACTATTACAATCTACAAGAGGCCGTGCAAACGACTGAAATAAATACTTGACCCTCCCATAGATTACAAACATTTCACGCTCGTTTAAGGCCGTTGTGTAATTGTCGACGAAGTTTTCAAAAGAAATCAATAAACACCCCCCTCTATGATGCATTCTTAATGCTGTATCCATTAGGCATAATGGTTTTATGCCCCTAGGCAATAAAAATATACTGTATTTATATTGGGAACGCAAACCGAACTACAGTTCACATTAATTACAATTTTCGCTAGACTTTATCAAACTATGATATTTGTTTTCGAATTATAGATTATTATAAACTAATTTACTCAAAACCGTTTTTGTTTTCCTTCTATATTAAACACTGTGTTCAAGGTGAGCGGTATGCCATTACGACGAATCTTCGTGTTCGCCAGGCTTTTAGAAGACAAAAACGCTTCATGATCCCAGAAAACCTCTCCCTCGTTGTCGTGCTTTACCGTACGTTTTGCCGCTTCTTTGTGTTGTCGTCTTAACCCTTTTCAACGCGTGCTTGACTCACGACGATTTCAAGTGATTTTCTTTATTTTTCGATCATTGTTCACGCTTTGTGTACGCTAACGAACAATCAACACCTCCCACTTTCGTTTCTTTGAAAATTTCTTTTTGTTTTCGAAATTGAGACGTGTGGAAACTTAGCGGTAATATGATCAAAAAATAAACCTTTTATTCTGGCACTCTTTATTAAGTCTACAACTGTAAACATCCTTGAAAGCTTTATTGCACACAAACACACACAAATGGTAAAAAGATGTTGTAAGAATTAAAATCCCAGCAGAATTCATGAAAATGTAGTACAAAAGTATCGTTTATCAAAAATGAACTATTAACCCATATGCCTAGACGTTTTATTAGATTTGAACTTGATTTATCAAAGTTTACAAGAAAGCTCACAAATCGTTAGAATTCTTGACAAGTGCTACGTTTTTGAGTAAAATTAATTGTCAAATAAGTAAATATATAAATCTCAGAACATTGAACATTGAAATGCATAAGGAAAGGAATAACGACAAGACGAAATTTTTTAAAAAAATGAAAGTATAAGAAAATGCTAAAACTTGACAAAAAGTTAAATCAAAATTAACTTTGCTTACAAAAATCAAACAGTCTTCCTACGAGATCAAGAGGGCCAGCCAAATAGAATCAATAGAACTACAAGTCACAATACAAAAGCTGGAAGAATCGAAAGAAGGCGTCAAAATCATTGAAACAATTTGGGTAAAGCAACCATTCTGATAGTCTTAATAATGTTGTCGTCGAAACTAAATTCTCTCAAGAGATTGAAATTTAAGGTAATACGTACGAACTACTTAAAAAATTTAAAGAAAATATGGTAATAAATTTCTAGATCGGTAAATGTTGAGATATCTAGAAACAACAGAAAGTAAGATTGACTTCATTATCAACCAAAATATATAAGAATAATGAATGATATCAATAGCTTTGTTTTGAAATTGTGTTCACACCTTTCTATCTCGGTAATCCACAAGTCTGATCACGCTGGGAGAGACTGTTAGAATTTCTATTGGTATATATTCCGGTGAGGCACAGTTCTGGAATTCCACCTGTCTAGCTTTGATCTCTCGGCTATATACTGAATCAAAATATGGCGACCTTATTTTCAAAAGATTACAAAAAAAAAAAAAAAAAAAAAGTATATATTAAAAAAAAAATAGATATCAAGGATTGAAAATACAAACTAATTACTGCTAGATTTGACAGTGATAACAGACTCGTTTTCTCGTTTTGGTGTTTTTTGCACATTTTAAATTGCAATTACTTCACATCTATTCAACATCTTGCTCACAAACTTTTAAACTTTACTCACACAAATATTTCCTTTTGACTACAGTTTATTTTACTTTAAAATAACAAATTAAAATTTTTCGGATAGGGGCAGCCATATTGGGATTCGGTCAAATACACCTATATCAAAAAAGTTTGTCGGTCGGAGATTTGAAATCTGAAATTTGAGACCGAGAGGAATTTAGGGCACGACCTGTGGATTTATTTTTAAATAAAGTTTTATTTTCAAATTAAGTTTTTTATAACATTTCAATTGGTAAATTTCTTTTAGTAGTTTGCAATCAGTAAATAGCTAAATACGACACCACCTTTGATCGATGACCTGCGCTGGCGAATTGTTTGGCTCAGATTTCAGATTTCAAATCGCCGACCGACAACCTTTTTTTGAAATAGGTACGTGTATACAAACAGAAGAATACCTAATGAAATGGAATCGTTGAAAACAGTGCACTCTTCAATACTGAACCCTAAAATAAGTCTTTACCCCAAATATCAACAGCTCTTACAATAGATCTTTTCATGGAATTCGCTTGAATCAACACGAAACAATAGTTCCGAGTCGAGGCTGGAGTAGACAAATATACATTTACTAATGCATTATGCCATTGTCCAACCTCGACTTGAAGCCATTGGTTTCGTGGCTATTCAAGCTAATTAAGTCACCGTAAAATGGTCTTCCTGTTTTGTTTTGTTTTTAATCTATAATTTTTTTTCATTGAATTGTATTTCACAATTATTACTTACCAAAAAAACTGGATATTTTTTGCACACATATGTGCTGTTTTATTTATTCATTAGGTATCACATATATAATATAAACGTATTTTTAGAGGCAGGGACTTATTGTCTCTGTCATTACTCTAGTCGGAAAGTTGATATTTTAGCCCCCTAATGCGAAAATTCGGTGCATGCAGCCCACACGAGAGAGAGATGTTCTATATAATCTATAATAAGTAGAATGTAGACGAAAATACGAGCGACTGGTTACTGCTGCAAATTGATTTGAAAGTTTTTCACTTAATGTTTAATGGCGAAAACAAACTCTATGTTGACATAATTAGATGAACAAATAAAATTCAACCCTCTCGCTTCATGTCATATGTGTGTTTGTGAAAAACTGCTGTAGAACTTAATCCCTTCGGAACTACTGAAGAACGTTGAAAATTGTGATAATTCATAAGTAATATTTATAAAAAGGATTTATAAAACAAAAACTTAATTGTTTTCTTATAACATTTGTACGTTGTTGGTAGGCAAATAATAACGAAAAGTTTTATCAAAGTCTTCAAAGCTGACAAAAACAAATCTAAGAATGAAATTAATATCCAAGAGCTAAAAATTTCTCAATATACAAGTGTGCAAACCGATATTATGAGTGAAAAGAAGCTTTTTAACGTTTTTTGTTTATTCATTTTTTACATTTTTTTACATTTTTTAAAAATTATTTATTTATTTTTATTTTTTACTTTTTATTTATTTTTTACTTTTTATTTTTCTAGGTATAATTTTTCTTATTTCTTAATTGTAAACTCGAAACAGTGTCCCAAAAAATTGCCAAGAAGAACAGAACATATTCATAAAATTCTTAATAAATCGAATTCTCGTTTATTTTCGGCTTTTTAAAAGACTATTTAAAATCTCCCAACTTCTGATTAATAAAATAAAAGGTGAAGAAGTTGAGTTTGGAATCATAAATCCTAATTGTTGTCATCGCACCTGACAAACTTAAAAAATAATTTTTACCCCAAAAAGTGTTTTAAATTTTCAAATTCCTCTAAGACAAATGAGTTAGTCATTAGAAAAGGCTATAAAGACAAAAAAGTTCAAAAGTACGGACTTTTTATTCAAAATTCTGAAATCTGGAAACCTTAAAATCGAAGTCTTATCCCATCGATGACCTAATTTGTCTCGGGTTAGTATTTTCGAATTGTTTTTTCAGTTCCTTGGTACGTCGAGTGAAACTTAAAACGCTATAAAATTATAAAAAACTTTATTTATGGTCAGTTTTATATAGTCATAAATTTGAATCAGTCTGTCCTGGAGATATGATTCACCCTGAATGACTCCCTTAAAGCTAAAAGAAAATGATGATTCCGAACTCAACACTAAGTTCACTTGGTGTTTCATCAGCAATTATGATGATGTTCTCTCAGCGTCCATTTTAACGACTACAAAAATGTTCAGTTTCTAAAGTTCAAAATCCACAAATCGGCTAAAAATAAAACAATTTTTGACCCATACTTTAATGAAGTTTCGGTTTTGTCTAATATAGATGTTGTCCAAGTTTTGTACTATATTCTTGTGAACTAAAATGAAAATCATTTTAATAACCGGATTTAGAGCGTTGAAATTTGCGAAATCCTCAGAATCTATGTATGGGTTCACAAACTTTGTTCGTTACTAAACTGCCGAAAATAGTTAAGTACTTGAACGAAACAGCTCAGTATACGCTACTGATGAATTTTTAAACGTGAAAATCGTGTTATTCATATCACATTTTTAAGCATTAAAGTATTGCTTATTATTGGTTTCAATAGTTTGGGTCAAGAAAAACTAACTAAAAAATTATAAAGCAAAAATAACTTTGGGACTTTTCGAAATTGCAAATATAAATTACAGTTTAGTTACTTTTTGGAAGAGGATATTTTTCAAAGATTTGTGAAGTGTTCTAGCAGTTCATAGTGTGTTAGAAGAGGGTGTTAATTGTAGCTCAGTAAATTCAAAATTTACACCCTGATTTCGCAGTAGTGGTTACGGATAAATTAACTGGAAAAAAAAAAAAATCACATAATTCTAAATACATTTTCAAAGAATAGCAAAGAATGCCTGAGGCCGGCAGACCGATGAATAATTCACCACAATTATCATGGTTAGGTGTAAAAAAACTGAGACCGCCAGCAAGAGAAAAGCCCAAGAAGATTTTTTTTTAACCATAGACAAGAATATCCACTAAGCATTTTCTGACCAGCGCCCTCGGTTCAGTTTATGTTTGTCATTGAGGTTTTGAATGAAAAAACATCTTAAAAAAGAAGTTATTTCCTTGGCTTTTAAGGAAAAGCATTAAAAGGATTTATGATTTTAATGGTTAATGAAGCTATTCATCATAAGTTCCTGTTCTAAAACGTACAAACAAGTGAAACGATTTTAACATTTCCCAACGAGGGATTCCTCTTTGCACCTCGAGTATCCGCTGAGACATCTACAGGATGAAAATCTATTGTAAGAATAAAGAAAAGCTAAATGGGGATAGAAATATAGAAATGCTGAAGACAGAAAATACTATAAAACAAAGGCAGACTAGAGGAAATGTATAAGCAATAGTTTTAGTTTCAATTTGGCGTTGAAAGCGAGGATATTGTAAAGTTGTTGTATAATGTACCTACGTCGGTCAAGTCAAACGTCTTCTCTTCGCTCCTCAGTTCAGTTAAGCATTTTTGACTTTTCAAAGTGTCTTTCTGACGCGACCTTCGTAATTTACTTCAAAATCAATGATTTTTCAGACAACGGAATCTGTGTAATGCACTTTTTCTTTCTTTATCTTTCATAATAAGGCCATTTTATTAAGACAATTTTTGTTTTTTTCCCTTGTTTAGCGGGTTTAAATGATTTGAGCGATCTTCGCCATTAGCGCTTTTTTTAAAACTGATTACATCAAAAGAAACAAATTATATATCATATATAGAAATAATAATTCCCATAGACTTTTCAGCTAAATAGAATTCTGAATTGCTACTTTGCTTTTTGAATAAATCATTGGAGTCAGATCTGAGTTGTTTTTGTAAAGGTTGGCCTCAGATAAAGCGATTCTACCAGAGAACTTTGAAAGCAAGGTTTGGAAGTAAGGTATTTCCGCTACTGTTATCTTGAGTTCCCTGATAGAATGGTATGCCCTTTCATATTTCCAATGCTTTTAGACATCTTGTGACGGATCAGTGATTATATCCAATCAGTATTTCAAGGAATCAGATCAGATCCTATGTGACTCAGAATGACTCGACGGTCAACACAAATCGAATCAAAATGCTTTGCTTTTGGAAGCTGAAATTGGGAATACATAACTCGTGTTTTTCAAACGCTTATCAACATAAGTGTTCAGATATTTCTTCCATAATTTGGAGTTACAAAAGCGCATTTTCTCTCGAGAAAATTTAAGTGCTGGATCATCACTCACAAAGCAATTTCTCCCTCCGAATTCACGTCATTTGGAAACAAAATGTCAAAGCCCAAGGCAACCATTTCTTGCTTTGTAAAGAATAGCCACTTCTAGCACAGTCATTTGTCTATGCTTTAAAGTTAATTTGGTTTTTTTCTTCTACCTTTTCCATCGTTTATTTTAATCTGCAGTATATCGTTGGCGTAGGACTTACTATATAGCTTTGAGGTTCATAAAAACTATCAAGACTGAATAAGAATTACTGATCTCGATGATACAACTAAAGCAGATTTCCCTCGAATATATGTTCAAAAAGTCTTCAATCGGGGCCCCATTTTGTCGTGGGCTTAAGACACGAATAGATAACACTGTCAGCACTGCGACACTTTTCAGTATATTGATTTCATTGAGTTTTAATACCAGTTTCCAAAAAGCCTCGGGTGTTTAGCAAAATGTGACATAAAGTGATCCTACCCGCTTCTAAATATCGCTTTTCAGCTATGTTTATATTTTTCCGGGCAAATTAAAGAGGGGAGTTTATTACGCGATGAATAACTGTGGCGAAATGAAATTCTTCCCCACAGGGAGAACACTTGTCAAAACAAAAAAAAAATTCATTCGAATTAAGAAGCTGTTTTCGAATTTTTTGGGGGTTCAGTTTGACTCAATTTTTTGGACGAGTGCCGACTTTGGAATTCGGTTGAAAAGTTAATCTTGTCAGAAGTGTTTGGAAAGAGTTTGGTGATTTTTGTCAACATTTAGCTAATAAAGTCAACAAGCTTTGAACGTCTAGGACAGGATGTTATCCTTAAATTGCTCCCAATAAACAGTTTAAGTTTAATACGCACCATCCTTGTTCATGCTAACATCAAAACACTTCTTGAGACGGCAAGAACGGCATTGATTACGGTGAATCTTATCCACTGGACAATTGCCTTTGCCATTGGTGGCTCTGCAAGTGTAGCTACGGTTTCGCCTGATACTCCTCTTAAAGAAACCGCTACATCCATCACAAGCATATATACCATAATGCTTACCAGAGGACCTATCTCCACAGACCTTACAAGGAATATCCAGAAGGCGACCTTTGAAGAAATGATTATGCCAACTTACAACAATCAACTGGGCATTATGTCGCACAAGTTTTTGAAAAAGTGCGGCAATTATTTTTCTATTATCATATCTTAAAATAAAATTAAATTTCATAGTTACCATTTGCCTTCTTGTCGGATTTGTCGTCAATAGAGGAGTACTCTGAATCGCTGTTCATGGTTCGGTTTAGTTTCTCTCAGTTCTGATATTTCCTAGTGTCTAGCCAGTGCAATGGAGTGTCCACTGTTCTGTCCTTCCTTAAAGTCTATTCTGCGTCATTCTTCATTAGCGCGGTCTAATGCTACAATACCTTATTTAGAATCTCAAAGCTGATTGGCCGCTTTTCTTATATTTTTTCTGACAAGGTCCGATTCGCTGAAACTTCTACGTGTTTGTGACTTGAGCGTATCAAAGAATCAAAACCCTTCTTCTTGGGGTATCGTTCGTAACCTGAACTGCCCACCTTAGCGAGCTAGGCACCCTGGTTTGATGAGCGAAAAATCAAAATCCTGCCCAAGTAAACTTTTTGTAGATAAATACTGAAAGCTACTGACAGCTTGGAGTTGGAACAAAAAAACTTAACTTCTCCCTGACTTTGAAAAAATGGGTTTTGATGTCATGATAAATAAAAAAAGGGAAAGAATAGTTTACTATCGGTGTCAACTGCACGAGTAGTTTCAATCACGCAATGGTCTACCAGAATGAATGATAGTAGTTCCGCAATGATATCCCTGATTGAGTTTCTGACTATCGTCAATCTTAATTCTAAATTGACGGGGCTCTTGCCGAAGGGATTGGCCTATGACTTGATAATCTTCCAGCCGGCTGACTCCAAAAAGATCTCGCGCCTTTGAAAAAAAGCCGAGAAAGCAAAAGATTCCTCGAAAATAGGGTCTGAGCCAATCACGTGTTGATTAATTGTGACACAAGCGCGTGGGCTGACCAATCAGGAGTGAGCATTTCACCCCGCACGTGTAAACGAATAGCGTAAAAACAAAAGCAGACTAAGAAATCGTTCACAGTATTTTAATGGCTTCTTTAAAGCGCACCTGTCAAGGTGAAAACAAGAATAGTTCGGATATCAGCTGAATTGTATAAACCTTCCATCATTGGCAGCTGGAGTCCTGAACCGCAATGAGCCCTCCGTACCGTTTTTCCTCATAAAACAGCAAAGTCACGAAAACAGAGTAATAAAAATTCCCCTCAAGTCGGATTTATTTGTTTGGATAACATTTCAGTCAGTGTCTTAAAGATTTGGTAGTTGATTTTTACGCTTTTATCTTCAATTAGGACGTTTATTCTTCAATTTTGTCCCAAAAAGCAATTAGCAGATCTTAGAGAATAGATTCGCGTGTCTCAATTATCACATCTAGTGAACTTGAAGCAAAACAGGCGAGCCTATTTATCCATATACCTTAAATCATTTCAACTAAAATTGAATATTATTGAGATACATCAAGAGAGAGATTCAGAAAGTATAATACCTTTCGGGATAATTTTCTTTATTCCTTCTTCGATTCGGTAATTTCCTTCTAGAGTCAAAAAGATTGCGACGGATATTTCTCTTCGAAGACTAGTAAACAATGCCTACTAGTTCTTATTGTAAATGTCAACGTAATCCATCATGCTTTCCACAATTAAGACTTGAGGTGTAAAACCACCATTAAACAAGAGTAATGACTTCACAGATTTGGCGGTCAACGTAAAATTGGAATAAGTGCTCGATCAGTCGCACACTAGAGGAGGATCTAACGGCGCTAAATGAAACTTTAGCGCACAGCACGAGCGAGTAAAACAGTTAAAGTAATATTTATTCAATCACCAACCAGCTAAAGTAAATAGCCCGTCAACAATGAATAAATATCAACTATTCATTTTCTATTCAACTATATAAATAAAAATATCGCTAAGTCAAACAGATTCGTCTTTATTTAGATTAAAACATAGTTAAGGATTTTAAAAACAAAATCTTTCGACCTCTAAAGACGTCGACAACATCAAATAAAAAAATTAGAGCAAAGATTAAAAAAAAAAAAAGAAAAGAAAAAAGAAAAAGAAAAAAAACCCTGTGATAAACGAGAGATGCTTTTAAAAGTTTACACCGCCAGAGCATTTGCCGTTCATTTATAGATAGATGGCAATTTTTCTTTCTTCTTTCTTTCTTTTTTTTCCAAGCTGATTTTAATGAAATAGGATATGACTTCAAGATGTAGCGGGAAAAAGAGTATAATAGCCAGCTTTTTTGATCCTGGTTAGAATTTTAAAACTATCCCACAGAGAAAAAAAGAAGTTAAGCCTGGCACTTATAAAATGATATCTAATGGAAAAACATAAAATGATCGTAATGACGAGTTAGTTTATTAAACCAGACGTGCTTAACAGTGTGTAGAAAAAGTGCTTCTAAGACTGCCTTCTGAATTCGTGGCCTAAGGGGAATCAAGCCATTTTTCGCGTTATGAATTGATAAAAATCTTATAAAAACTTAGTGAGACTGTGCAACACCAAATACAATCGAAGGCAAATCTCGAATGATGATTAAATCAAAATGGTGCATTATTTACTTAAGAATCCATGTAAACCCCTAAGCGTACATTGACCTAACGAGTTAATCTGACAATTTAGAGGAAAAAAACTAAGTTATAATTTAATTTATAGTCGTTACATTTTTCATTCGGTAGCAGACTTTCTATAACATTAGTAAATATTGACTACACGCTCAAATAATAAAGACAATGAAAGCGTTTTTCCTTGGGTCATTTAGCAATTACTGATTACGTAAGGGTAGAATTCCAAGTGTCGTTTAGCGTTTTTCTTTCAAGATTTAAAGTTTGTCACCAGGCTATTTTTGCTCCGCTTGTAAAGCAGTCTGATATTCATTAGCGTTACTTGATTGAAGAAGTTTAGAGCCCAATTTACATTGTTGTAATATCTTTTCGGATCTTTACCTTGGTAGTTAGGTTGTCAAACCACAAATCAGGGCTTGTTAGGTGATAATATGAGAGAATGTACGAGAATTCTGGCTTGTTAAAGGCTTTAAAAGCGCCGAAAAAATCTCTAGTTTTGCATAAACTAAGACCGGTAAACACATGAAGAACGAAGAATTCCTGCCTAATTGAAGTTAAACGTCCGGATCATGAATACCCATTGAATTCAACCATTTATCAAAGAAACACAACATACAAAAGCAGAAGCGAAATATTTCAATAATTTCCTGCGATAATTATGTATTTTCCCCATTTTTCGGCTCACACAGACTTCGCCAATTCCAGATTACCGACAGTTATAAACATCCAATCTTAATCTCTAATGGACAATTTGACTGTATTTTTCAAAACTTAGCGAGATTCTAAGTTTGAAATCTGTACATTATCTTTCCTCAGTGATACGGTTTGTTAGGAGGGCGTTGCAAATTGGTTCGAAAGAATAGTGCCTTCAATGGAATTTTCCTAGCAGCACAAAGCTAAAATCGACAATGATTACAGCAATTAATTCATATAATAGCTTAGAAATCAGATCTAAAAATCTTAATCAGTCGACTAAATATTAATGAAGATTACAAATGGAATGGCAACTGAAAAGATTCAAAAATACAAATACATAAACTAGGATGTATATAAGTTTTTCTAGCAGAATTTTATCTCAGAAAAGCTTATGAATTTTATTCAGTAAATATATTGCTTTAAAACTAAATAATGTAGAAATGAAGATAACTACCGTTTTTTACGCAGGGAGGGATTAAAAAAGGAGTGGTTTTTGGGGACATCAAATATCAACTTCTGCTGATAATATAACCATACATTTCAGTACTCTGTCCTGAGGCCTATTATTTTCAAACATGTTTTCACCTAACATTAGCTAGCTATCCCGATAACATTAAGAGATCAGTCGATTCAAAACTTGGCTTGAAACACAAATAATTCCTCACATTGAATTCTTTATCAACCAGCATTGGTGAACTATATTCAAAAACTGTCAAAGTTTCTGGTTTTAATTGTCTTTTTTATCGTAAGTGTTTTTGTCGTTTTAGGTTTTTTCCTTCGAATCTCGTGCGTTTTCCGTTTTGAGCCCACAGCACCCGTCGTCAGCGGAATAGATTTTCAGAATTTGCTTTCGCAGGCCAAAATGTCAAATGGCTTGCAAGATTATGGTAACTTATTAAACTACTAACTATAGAGCTGAGTATAGGAATACATTCGATTCGTCAAAAAGCCGAAATACTACATGACTTTTCTTTTCTTTTTCCTACCGTATTTATTAGTGAAGGAATTTACGTATGTTCAGTATTTAACAGCTTTCCTTTTTACGCTCAGCATTTTTGGAATTACAACAAAAATACGCGAAGTCTTTGGTCATATCAAGAGAAAATGAGGTAAGAGAAGGAATCCCTGGTACCCCATCATATCAGCCCTTCGTTCTGTTTTTAGAACAAGACCTATTTGTGTGACTGGCTGTGGGACCTCGCCTCATACGATCTGACCAATCATATTCCATTCTAAAAATAAATACGAACCTAAAAATAGAACGAAGGCTTGATATGATTGGCAAAGAACCCAGTACCAGGGATTCCTTCTCTTACCTCATTTTCTTTTGGTCATATTTAACTTTAGAACTTAGAACTTAAGTTTGTTTTACACGCATAGTAGAATAAAACAAAAATTTCAAAAAAGAAAAAGAAAGAAAAAGAAAAAGAAAAGAAAACATATACAAATAGAAATCAACAACAAATACAAAATTATAGAGTTTACAAGTTAACGAGATTGGGATCCCTGTGTGTTGACCAAAGTAGCTAGAATCTTTCGAGTTGGTCACCACCTATGTTTACAAAACATATGAATAAATGAGACAGATGGATTCACTTAATATTGGATTTTTTTTTTTTTTTTTTTTTCGCTCTGTTTACTAAACACTTAATTTTTTAAGTTTCATTTTCAGTATTAGCCAATTAGAAAACGACACGTACAGTACGGCACAGCCAATCTAGTTCCCAGAGCTGCTCTTTCTTACTGCGCATGCACGACGAACTATATTTGCTCTGAAAAACTCCAATATTTCCTGCTGTGTGATTGGCTATTAGAAAAGAAATCGGAATTAAAATCACATTTAGTGAAAACAAAGGAATCTGCTAACGCGCGAGAACGATCGCATGCGATTGGCCAATTTCGTAATAATACTTCAGTGTATCTTTTCAAACAAACCCATCCAATCAGATGCAATCATTCTCACGGTCTATCGTAATGGAACATTCGGAGTTAGACGTTCAAAACATTGTTTTCATCTTAGCCCCACTGTGCATGAAACCCAGATTCTTGGTCTTCCGGTTTGGAGTTTTCGAGAAAAAAATATATTTCGTGGAGTATGCGCAGTAAGAGCGGCTCTGGAACGAGATTGGGCACGGCAAGGTACAAGTTTTGGTCTTACTGCCAAAGTGATGCTTTATTGTGAAAGAATCCTAAAACACCCTTATTGTGCATTGTACAAGTTCAAGTTGAAGTATACGTACCTTAGGCCCGGTTCAGACGTCGAACTTTTCATGAGCCGAACCTAATTACATCAAAGAAGACCGCCTAATTATCCATTGTTTTCAATGAGTT
>WUAP02176001.1:0-23255 GCA_015163945.2 Stichodactyla helianthus | reverse complement strand
TAAATTCCATATCTCCAAGTGTCCATGTATTTTTCTGTTTATTATATAAACTATAGTGTTTTCAAGGATTTCTACCATTGATTGGTTGATATTTTCACATGTGAAAAATATTGTATTTTTATGTGTGCTGAGATACAACTTTTCTCAGTGGTAGAAATCCTTGTATAACAGTGTAGTTTATATAATAAATATATATTTCCAAAGTTGCAGAATTTATTTGGTTAGGTATATGTACTATATACTATATCATATGTATTATACACGTCATCATTTGTAATCAATATACCTCTGTCCCTGCTATGACTTTTAGTTTAGTTTTTCTCTCAGCTAGATCAATCTGTGCCAAAGCACACTGCCAAAGATGAGAGGCAATGGCCATAACAGATTACTAATTAACAATGATTCGACGTCTCAAATACTTTTGATTGCATTACACTACTGAGCTCTGTGCAGGGTTCCTGGTAGTGTACACTGTATGCAGATATATTTTTTGATAGACTTTATTTTAGGCAGTGGTTTATGGTTGATTGGTTGGTATTGTAGGGGGATTCAGAGTGGACAGCCTGTACTAAATGTGAAGCTTATAGACCACCTAGAGCACATCACTGCAGGTAATAATACCTATTTAAGTGTATGACACACTAGAGTGGTTTTTGAACATGAGTAGGAAACATATAGTACTGACTTATAGCTTGTACAGGGCACAATATGCTGTAACACTGAATTGGCTTCCCATAGTTACTGTATAATGGTTATTGTATAAGTGGGAAATGTACAGTACTGACTTATAGTACATTCATGGTATGGTAAGCAGTAACACTGATTGAAATGGCTTCCCATAAGAATGGTTATCATGAGTGGGAAGGTACAGTGTACTGAATAGAGCAGATTTTGTATGACTGTGAAAAGCTTGCGGCATGAACATGGTCTTAACACAGTCAAAGCACAGCAAGGCAAGTCAAAGTTCTAGAAAACATCACAGTCGTGGCAAGGCATGCTTACAGAACCAACTGTACTGCAAGCTTTTCACAGTCATATGGAATGCTCTAACATCACATAGTACAGTAGGCAGTAACACTGAAATGGCTTCCCATTTGATGATGTAATCTCAGAGATCTATGTGGGTCTCTCCATCAGTTGTACAGTACATGTATGTATGTCTGGCTGCATTCCGTATGAGTAAGAAATATTAATTAAGCAAAATTGTGGCTGCGATAACAGAGTACGTTAGAAAAATAGACACTGTGACTCTTATAAATGGAGTACATACTGCAGTAAAGGTCTTGGAGGTTGTATTTTTGCTGAACACAATGCAAATACAGTATTTATTAGCCTATAGACTCTTCTAATAAATCCCATAACTCTTTGTTTTCCGCACTTGATGTCAAATATTCTTTGGAATTTTTTACAATGTGAATACAATTGCAAGAATAAATTTGACGTCAAGTGCGGAAAACCTAGAGTTGTGGGATTTATTAGAAGTGTCTATACAGTGTGTTTTTTCCTGATTAAATAAATTTTCTCCTCCTTTCAGGATTTGTAGAAGATGCATAAAAAAGATGGATCACCACTGTCCATGGTATGAATATGTGGACCGCGTGGCACTATGAAATACATGAAATAGAAATAATGGAAAGTTACAGTGCTTAGAAAGGAGGTTATTCCGGGCGAAAGACCCTTGGAAAGAAAATTCGGAAAAATTAATTTCCGACCTCGCTGGGATTCGAACCCACGACCTTCGGATTTGTACTACCGATGCTCTACCAGCTGAGCTACAAGGTCAGACTGGGAGCAGGCTGGGGTGAAATAGATATTGGTCGCGGTAATTTGAAATACAATTATATGAATATATGAACTGTCCATGGTACGTAACTTTAGAATGTACTTAATTTTTACAAATGATCTTGAGAAATTTTATTGTTTTCAAACAATCATGATATCAGTAATTTCATTCATTTTAAGATTCATTCATTCATTCATTCATTCATTCATTCTTATTTATTTATTCAGTCATTACAGTGTTATAATGCTCTTCTTTCACAAAGGTTTCTATTAAGTTACACAAATGGTTAATGTTTGCCATATTGCTTCCTTCAGGATAAACAATTGTGTTGGTGAAAATAATCAGAAGTTCTTTGTATTATTTTTATTTTATACGGGTAAGTTTAATAGAAATAAGTCTGAGTGTATAATCATAATATATACCTGGTAGTACGTGTAGATGTGCTGTTTTTTACAAATAGGGTACCCATGTGATATTCCTAGTTCAGCTTGCAGGATACTCCTAGTTCAGGTGTGGGATACTCCTAATTCAGGTGTGGGATACTCCTAGTTCAGGTTGTGGGATACTCCTAGTTCAGGTTGGGGGATACTCCTAGTTCAGGTTGGGGGATACTCCTAGTTCAGGTTGGGGGATACTCCTAGTTCAGGTTGGGGCGTACTTCTAGTTCAGGTTGCGGGAAGTGTATTATAGAAGGTGTAGCTCAGGTGTAATCTACAAGTGAATGCAGTCACTAAAACTGTTCTTTTTTTTCAGGTTTACTTAGTCTATATGCAATAATCCTGGTAGCAGTATCCTGGACAAAAGAGTGTATTCACTGTAGCAAAGATTATGAAAAACGAATAAGATTGTAAGTTCTCCATTTTCATTTAGACCTGATTACCATTTGGTATTTTAGAAATTAAAGTAAAGTGAATGCGTTCGGTGTATATATAGAAAGGATAAAGAGAAAAATAACATTAAGCCCTTGGTGGGAATCGAACCCCACATCTTCGGTTTACTAGTCTGATGTGTTAACCACTACACCACAAGGACCAACCACGCTGGAAACACAGCTGGACAATGTAATGTATGTGGCAACTGTAGGGAATCCCAGGGCGTTATGTTTCTCCGGGTTTGATTCCTGCCAAGGGCTTAATGTTGTTTTTCTCTTTATCCTTACTATTTGGTTTTTTAAGCTACCGACTGTATATTTGGTTTACAGTCTGTCCATCTTATTGTCTGTCTGTATTTATTTTGGTCATTCAATGGGAATCTTTTTTTTATTGCAGTATCTATACCATAATCTTGATGATAGAGTCCTGTCTATTTGGTCTTTTTGTTATGGCCATGATGTGCGACCAGGTAAAATTTAGTTTAAATTGGCAGGTTTAGTGGATAATATATTGTGGTGTGCTAATGAATTAAAGAGATAAATACCAAAAACAGAGGCAGTTGGCCCTTGGGTTAACTGCTGACATTTGAACATGCATAAAAGATAATTTTATGTCATAAGTGAATGTTTTAATCAGGTTATAAATTTCGGAGCCATGAGGGCCGAGGGTCTTATATAGCTATAAGGCAAGGTCTTACTACTGTTAATAAGTGGTCTTTTGATGGGATCGACATGCTTTAACAATCCTGCCTTGGATTGAGTTTGGGGAATAATTAAATCCTTCATTACAAATTCAAGGGGAATATATATAAATTGACCTTAATATCTAGATATCTAGATATTAATTGAACTAGGTCAATATCTAGATATTGGTCGCATTAATATTCAGTGGGCTTTATCAGAGATGAAGCTTGATTAATAAGAGAAAAAAGATGTTAGGTATACAGTAAGCTGTGATTTTGGTTTGTGGAGACTTATGCCCCATTCACACTACAGTAGGACTTTAAACATGTTTAAAAGTTGTTTAGTTAAACTAGTGACCCTTCACATAGCATGCATGCCCGACTAAAACAAGGTTCAATCCTCATTTAACTAAACTATTTTTGGGAGGTAGTTTTAACCCTGTATAAAGATGGCAGGGAAATGGTGAAGTACATAGAATAGAAGAAAAACTAAACAGGTTAGTTAATGTGAATGGGGCTTTTAAGTCGCTACTCTAGTACCTCAGTTAATTAATGTTTTTATTTTTGATGTCATAGTTTTCAGCAATCACAGAAGACCTGACAGCCATTGAAAATGTGCAGAAGCAAATAAGAACAAATAGAAAGCCCAGAACAGCACTGTTAACTGAAGTCTTTGGAAGAGGTATGTCAATATTTAAATAGCACTTAATTTATTATTACAGTGAACTAATCTAGCCAAGGCCACCCAAACAAATTTTCCACAAATTTTCTAGATAAAAGTGAGAATCCAAACAATTGAGTCACTACAATAGGAGAAATAATCCATAAGTTCATGTGGTTTAGAAGACTGCCAGCACCACATATACCAGTATATAAACGTGATGCTGCATAACAACACAATAACAGCTAACAGTGTCAGCCTGATAACATTGTTGTCTGGGAGAAATAAACTATTTTCATGAAGATTGGCATTTTGTTCAGTTTCTTATTTCAGGGCTTGCACTGCTCCTGGAATTCCTGGAAAAGTCATTGAATTTCAAAAGTTTCTTCCAAGGGCCCTGGAAAACTCCAGGAAAATTTTAATTTTGACACCAACTCCTGGGGAAACTCCTTGAGTTTTCTATTAGTATTGGGTTAAGTATTAGAAATTAAATAAAAAATTAATTGTTGAATTGTTTGACATGAAATTTCAAAGTTAAGGGCCCTGGAATTTTTATATTTATACCCTGGAATACTCCTGGAAACCACCTGGAATTTTATAATCTTCTAGTAGTGTGAACCCTGTTATTTGCTTTTCTGCTGTATTTGAAGTCGTTATTATTAGTTTTTCTATAATTTTGGTATTTTTTCCTTTTCCTAGAATCTATGTTCAGCAGTAGATTTTTTCCCTTTTTTTTGGGGGGGGGGGGCTTTCAAAGATTCACCCAAAAGTAAGACAAGATACAGGGGGCACAGTTCATTTAGAATGGCAGGGGGCTTCCAAAATAATGTAAGGGAAAAATTTTTAAAGCATCATAACCCCTCTAGACATAAATTATGAAAGATCCCTTAGCCAATCGGAATGCTCAAATATCACGGATATATTATGAGTTGAATGCATAATAAATTTTTTTTTTTCCAGGGAGCTACCTTCTTTGGTTCTGCCCATGTACTTCATCCATGACAATAAATCAAATTGGTTCAGCAGGCTCTAACAGGTTTTATGTCTGATCAACATGTGTATAATATTCCTATGCCAACTCAGATATCAGGTTTCTAAATAAATGCACTTACTGTACCCTGCCCACAGAGCCTCCTTAAAGTTAGATAAATGATAGATATATTTTGTAAGAAAGATAAATTTATTCATACAACCAAAATAACTGTAGATAATAGTGCATGTATTTAAGTTGTAAATGTATTTAAGGGAATGGGGCATCTTCAGCCATTCCTAAATGGATAAAAACAAAGAGATGGTGGCCAGACAAGAGTCCTACCAGTTATTAGAATTATTTGTTAAATTCCATCAACATGGCTATGAAGACATGCTAACGTGAAAATACTTTATTAAGTTATTTAGGTTGCGATCAATATAGATTTTTTTATATGGGTGCATGTTTATGCAGTGGGCATATTGGTAACATCTGAATTATTGGGTCAGGAAAAATTATACTTCAGTCATGGAAAAGTCAGAGAATTTTGGAATTGGGTTTTTGTGGTAACATGATGGAAATATCAGTTGCACTTTTTCTGAAATAACTCAAAAACTAGATGTGAAATGTCTAAATAATTCTATATTTTGCCAAAATATTTAGATATTTTTTGCTCTGGACTTTTTTATTCAGAATTCAAGCTTTTGCATTTTATTTTAAATTCTGTAGTACCAAATTTTTCACATGAAAGGTAAGTTAATGGGGACTTTCATTCTGGGGGGGGGGGTAACTGTGGGGTAAAAGTATTGGGTATGCTCTTCGTATCTCTTAGGGGTAAAAATCATCGATTTGGTATCTGTTAGGGTGTTAAAATTGAAGTTTTCCCTGGTATCCTTTAGGGTATTGAAAATGGGAGAGCTCATCGCTTTTCGCAGTGGAGTATATCTTTGTAGTTACACAGAGCTCAGGCACTTTATTATCAGTCATACTTAACATTTCAACAGTCTTTAAATCATATTTTATTTATCAGTGGTATCTCTTGGGGGCTAAAAATCACCAAGCCAAACCCTTTTAAAAAGATTTCCAGTATTATTTAGGGGTATCTTTGAAAATTTCCAACGAGCATGCCCGATATTTTTACCCCAGAGTTGCCCCCCAGGCTTTCCTTGCAAAACAAATCACTGTGAAAAGCTTAAAAGTTGAGTTTTGAATTTTTGAAAACAGTAGCCTTCATAATAGCTGACATGGTGTTACTATATGGTACCTTATACCCTCATGAATTTTAATATGGGTTTTGTGTGAGCCTGCATTAGGTATCCTATCAACTGGAACTATTGAAAACTCTAGGGAGCCTACAAGTTAAGAAGAGTAAATGCCTGTATTATTTGTTCAATACTACAGTATCACAATTAAGATCCCATAGGAATACCGGTAAGAATCTTTCACAAATACAATAAGTACTGTAGTTTGAAGGGTTTGGCAAAGAATGTCGTCAGATATGGGACAATACTGATGCCAATCAAACAGAAGATCAGAGCACTCCTTGCTTCCTGCATCACATGTGGGATGTGGTCAGAAAGACCTTGATTTGTGCCAGCACCAATATCCGTGCCTCCTTTATATGATGATCAATCTTTTAGTGGTCTGAACTTGAAGTTGTAAACTATCTGTAATTATAAGTAGCTAGGTTGTAAATGAAATTATTTAATATAAATGGTGGTAATTTTATTGAATGGTTGATTTAATTTCAAATTAAACATAATTCAGACAATCTAACAAGCAGTTTCAAACAGCTACAGTTTCCATATTTTGGTGAGTGACTGCACACAATAAGATCTGAGTTGAGGCTCCAGGGAAACAATGATAAATATGTTTATTTTTATTTTGTTTCACAGAACCTTGATATAAATCTTATTAAGTGTAATCACTCAATAAAATATCAAAGGTAGGCTATTAGTAATAGACCCCTTTACCTTGGGTGGGATTTTTTCCCATTTCAGATCACGTGTCAATCCTTTGGGTTTTATATCTTTTTTTCTTGGAAACACTCAAGAAGATACATTAATATGTTTGGGCCTCATACAAAGAATCTTATTCCCAAGAGGATGACACATGATCTGAATAGGAAAACATTACGTCCAAAATTAAGAAGTCTGTAATTGCTACAGTTCATGTTGTCATCAGGGATGTCAAAGATGGAAATAAGAAGAAATTTTTATATGAAGCCATTGGATTATCTTTTGTTACAGTCATTAAAATTAGAAAATTATCAATGTTTAATGAAGGGAGGGCCACTAGAATGGCTGTAAAGACCCTGGGAAAAAAAGAAGACCCTCCCCAACTTTAAAACCCAACTAAATTATATTAAAATTAGTTTAGTTTAAAACGATTTTTTGCATCATTTGTCTCCTAATATTACCTAATAAGTAACATTATAGAACATTAAGTTTTAAAAAACTGACCCTCCCCTAAATCCAGTTTGAAAAAATGTGACCCTCCTCAAACTTGAATGGAAAAAATGTGACCCTCCCCCCCAATTCTAGTGGCCTCCCACCCTGTTAAATAATGATAACTCCCTTAATAACAAAAACTGTGTATGGCATAGACCCTTTGCAATAATGGCCACTAATTTGCATAAATCAAAAGCTTAATGAATTGAGAAAATATTTTGTCTGCACATGAAAGAGCATTGGCGAATTAGTACATGTGCACAGTTTCAAAGAATAATGGTAAATCCTTGTAAAGTTATAAGCATTTAAAATGTGCTAAAAACATCAAAGAGGCTGGTCGGGCCTTGGCTGTGTTTTACATACAAATCCTTCTAAATTTAAAGCACTGTAACTTGTCAGGTATTTGTGCTAAGACCCTGAACTTTGGTCAATTTACTAATGTTTGCATGCTCTTTCGAAGGCTAGTTGTTATGACTTTAGCAGATGAGCAGAAAGCATTATTCCTCATTCCAGGCTTTTTGCAAAGGGTCTATATCTCCACCGAGAAATGGCTCACTCTCCTTTTTTAGCTGGCATTGCTATCAGTGACTGCTCCTTGTGTTTCAATTTTATCTTCCTTGGACAGGCACTGATTGCCAGGATTACAGGCTATTATGTACATGATTTGCTTGACATGCATGAATCAATAAAATAAGGATGTTGAGTTTTGTAAGAAAAATGTCTAATAAATAACACAGTTAAAGTGTTTGTATGTAGCTGTGTGACTGTAAAGTGATTCAATCAGCTGTAATTCTTTTCTGGTCATGACCTCTTTCCCATACCTTTAGTACCATTGCATTTCAGTTCTTTGTGAATGTTGACTAAGTTAATTTATCTTCATAACCCAGGATTTCCACTCTTTACCCTTGGACAAAGGTCACCCCTCCCAATCATTTCTCACCCTGCACACATGCACACTCAAGAAAAAAGGTGATGATAAGTGTCTCTACAGATGACATAATATTCAAAATGGTACTTGCCATATCATTACAGCAAAAAAGGCTCAAGTTTACTCACTAGGCTCTATTTATGCTTTCATAATTGGAATATTGAATTCATTATTCACTGTGACTTTTCGCGAATAAAACAAATTTCCAGAATTCACAATCAACAGACCTTGTTTATAATTTTTTCCGATTTCAGGTCTACCATTATTCCCTTTGAGCTTTTTCTTTTATTTAATGGTAATGTTTGAGAATTAGATACATTAATATGAATACAACTCAAACAAACGGGCTTTGGAGAAGGAGGGGCTGGGGGGGGGCTATAGCCCAGGGGGAACTCCCTTATAAAAGGGGGCGCGCGGGGGTCCTCATCATCCCTTTTAGGGTTTGAATTCAGTGTTTTGGTCCCGCTTAGGGTGATAATGAGGTGAATGCCCACCAGCTTAGTTTTGTGGTCCCTTTTGGGGTATAAGATTAACAACAATGCTTCTTTTCAAAGATTGATTTTATTTAATAATCCCTTTCCGGATTGTGTCACTTAACACTCATATGAGCAGATGCCGTTTGATGCTGGTATCAAAATACAAACAAAATCGAGAAACCGAACCAAAATGATACGTTATTGATTGGTCCCTCTTAGGGTTGAAATTTCATCACTGCCACTCCCATCCGCTCAAAATGCAGGTCCCTTTTAGGAGTCATTTTCAGAATTTCCGATGAGGACCCCTGCCCCCTTTTATAAAGAGTATAGCCCTTCATGCTCTACTATCATTGCAATAAGATTTTACTAAGCTAGCGCCCCACATTCAGAACTGCTCCATGGTTCCTGACAAAGAATCTTATTCTCAAGAGGTCTGTATTGGGAATACATTATGACTTTCATGATGATCCTGATTGGAGGATCACATTAACTTTGTGCTCATCTTTCCGTGAAGTTTTTTAAAATGTGACTAACAATTGTTGAAACTGTCCCCCACCCCCACCACACACACATGCACACACATCTAACTTTCAATGTTGAACCTATAAAATGCTTCTTTTGGATACTTTTTGGATAATTATCATGACATAAGGGACCAGTCATTATTTATCTAGAGGGTCAAGGCAATTTTAAATTAGCAAAGAGGGGGGGTCATTGAATTTTAGGTACAAGAAAGGGGGGGTCATTGAATTTTAGGTACAAGAAAGGGGGGGTCATTGAATTTTAGGTACAAGAAAGGGGGGCCTTGTTAATCAGCATGATCTTTCAAATGATTTTTATATTGTAAATTTTTATATTGTAAATTTTTATATTGTAAGTGCAGATGAAGACTTAGTTTTGTATGACAGCAGCAGTGACAGTGATAGTGATGGCGATGAGGAAGGTGACTCTGCAGAGCTACTTACTGTTGAAAGGTCTAGAAGTGGTCGAACAACTAGACAACATTCAAGATATGTTGATTTCGTGCTTTATTAGGTAATTCTTAGGTGTCCCTTTTTTGGGGGGGTCATCTTTTAAAATTATAATACAGAAGGGGGGTCATCTGCAATTTTCTTCAAATAAGGGGGGACTTTGACAAAAGTTTCACCTTTCACTGGCAAATTACCCAGACCCCCCTCTAGATAAATAATGACTGGTCCCTAAATAGACACAAACTGGGAAATATTCTATTAATGAACTCCCAATTGATCAAAAATACATTCTCAGTTTCTTGTGCAGCTGTTTTTGAAAAACAGGATGGTAGAATTGAATTCAAAAATAGAAATGAAAATAGAAGAGTTCCTGGTGTAGTGTCAATATTTCTGAGTGAAATATTGAGAAGATAAACGACCTTGTACAGTAAAACGAATGTAAAATCAGTATGAACAAAAGATGTCGTTTTGAGAAAATTCTCAAACGCTTTACACGTGACCGGAAGTGATGAGATTTCAAGTTTATTTATAGAACAGAGGCCCAACCCGCGGGATTCCCGTCACCCGGTCGAGGTTTGAGGCCTGGTGGCGTGGTGTGCATGTGTTGTGTCCTGCGCGGTGCAGAGAGAAAAGATAGGCTGTCGCAAAAGACAAGGGAAAAAACCTCAAAAAAAACAGCCGAAAAAACGAGGAAAATATCCCTTCCCATTAAACTAATCTTCATTTTACTTGACTACACTCGTAGTTCAATCCAAGTGGAGTAGTAAGGGCGCTGGACTCGTTCAAGGTATCGCCATTTTTTCAATTTTATTCCTTGAATTATTAAGTCGTATGGTTGTGGGGGTCCGTAATGTCCAACACGACTTGTTCTCCTTTAAAACTAAACGTGTACACTCGGAATATCAATCCCAAAGACGCAACTTCCTTTACGACGTGGTTTTCTGAGAAAGTATCGTCGTATTGATTTTATTAATCCATTGTTTTGTTCCTAGAATCGCAATAGAATGAAAGCTCCAAGTCGAAAGTGAGCCAAAGATTTGTCGTTTTTTCTGGTTTTACTGGAGAAATACTTGGGTTAGAGCCGGTGTCGTAGAGCCTTTTGACGTTATTTTATTAGGATAATGAGTTCAGGAGAGGAAGACAACGTAGATGGCATCGAAAATGCCCCAATTGACGAATCTGACCCAGTATTTCGATCCGTGGCTGAAGCCGATGTGAGCTTAGACGAAATGATGAGTCTTGCTTGTCGACAAGGCAAACTCGACATCGTAGAGTTACTTCTAGAGAGCGGTGCTCATGTGGATTATCGAAATAAGGCCGGTAATACTCCTCTACTAGAGGCCTGTAGCCAAGGCCACGTCGATGTGGCCCGGTATTTACTAGATCACCAAGCAAATATCGATGCACCTACAGAAACGACTTCAGACAGTGCTCTCACGTGGGCTTGCACCTTAGGGAATGAAGCCATAGTTTCTTTACTCCTTGAAAGAAAGGCCAATGTGGAACATCGGACCAAGGATGGGTGTACTGCCTTGATGTTTGCTGCCCTGGCTGGCCATGTTAAGGTTGCTGCTATGCTGCTGGATCACAATGCTGAAATCAATGTTGAGTCTGACAGTAACAAAGATAGTCCACTGACCTTTGCTTGTTGGAAGGGACACTGTGATGTTGTGGAACTGTTATTGCTTAGGAGTGCTAATATTGAACATCGGACAAAGGAGGGCTTCACACCATTGATGTTTGCCGCACTTGGGGGGCATACAGATGTTGCGGCAAAGTTACTGGAACAGGGGGCCAAGGTCAATGTACCCAGTGGCAGTAACAATGACATCCCCCTGACCAGCGCATGTTGGAAGGGTCACCATGATGTTGTCAAACTTCTACTGGAGTATCATTCTAATATTGAGCATCGAACTAAGGATGGCTGCACCCCCCTGATGCTTGCTGCACGGTAAGACTTGTTTCATTCTTTTAAAAAAGCAAAAAATGTCAAGCATTTGAATAACTTGACCAGTGTTCCATATTGAATTTATTAAGATATTCTGTTTTTGTAGAATATTTGATCAATATGGCATTTACCACAATCTAAAATTGAAATCAAATTCTTCATTTCTGAAGAATTTACTGAATATTAAATTGTGGTACTCTTGCTTCCTCCCAAGTATTCTAGAAGAAGCTATCTTGAAATTTAGAATTATTCTCGTTATTTATTCTCAGTTACCTGTTTGTTTGTACAATTCCACCACATGTTTAGTTCCTTTAAGTAAATCTCTTAACTCATCAAAAATAATTTAAGCCATTCATTCAAAGGTTTAATTTTTTTTTCATATTCCATATAAAACCAAATATCGCCTTTTTAATTCCTTTTGTGTTATGTATATGTAGTACTTAAGAAACTCTTTCTGTTGCTTGAAGAATTATGAAATGATGGAGATAATGTTTTCACATTTTTAGATCAATGGATTATGTCCACTTAAACCTCATTAAACTGCAGGGGAAAAAATGATTTTTTTGATAAATGTTTAGAGCCAGAATAAAATTGCTTTAAATCACTCCTAAAAAGTATTGTTATTATATAAGATCTGAGAAACCTTAGTATATTTTACAGAATAAAAAATATAGCTGTTTTCCTGTTATTTTTTTATTTTTATGAAATAATATCAAATCAAAAGGAACTCTAATTTGTATTTTTTTTTTGTTTTCTTGTACAAATGTACACATTTCAAGTGCTCTGAATCCCCACAGCACTAGTTGATTAGCATAAAGATATAAATTTTGATTTTCAGTGGAACTATACCTTTTAAACAAAGATTTTGAAAAACTCTTGATACTAAAATTAAACCACTTAGTGCTCAATTTTTGTATGTTGTATTAAGGACTATAGTTTTACTTCATCAACTCTGGATGTTTAGGATAAATTTACCATAATTTCATCACACACTTATTTTTCAATCTCATCTCTGAGGTCTCAGGTTCGATTCCTGGGCTCAACATTTCGTGCAAGTGTAGAATTGGGCCTTTTCCTTGATTCAAGGGTTTTTCTCTGGGTTCTCTGGTTTTCCTCTCTCCACAAACTCAGAACACTAAATTCCAATTCAAAGTTAGTCATGCACTGGCTTAGATCTGCCCAGAGGTTGTTTCACGGTTTGGTAACACTGATGGCCTTTTACTTAACATTATAATTTTGTATGAAAGTATGAATGAAATATCTTCTATATGCAAAGAACATTTATTATGGGGCAAGATAATTTCACTAACTTCACTGGTCAATTTGTGGTTTATAACTTACCTTATAGACCACCAACCTTATTTTTTGTGCATCTTGCCATGTAATGAAAGTTCTATTAACCTCGCTTACTTGGTCCACATTATGTGAGTTACGGAATCTCAATTTTTTTTTTGTTTTTGTGTTTTGAACCACTTAACTTATGTGTACAGTACAGCCCTCAATGTACCTCTTAATAAGTTAAAGCCAGTTAAATTCCTTTCCACATCAAGTAACGTATAGGGTGGCGCCTATCTCTGTTTCCATAGCCCTAGGCCACACGGCTACATAGGTAGTGAAAGCCATAGCAGGGGGCTGGTCTGCTGGTGGCTCTGTGTGTTTAACTTCCATACTCCATACCATTTATACTGAGTACCAAGCTGGCAGGCAGTATGTTCCATTTTTAATGTCTTTGGTATGATGCGGCTGGGGCTCAAGCCGGTGACCTCCCAGTCATGAGACCGGATACTCTACCACTAGGCCACATGCTGGTCCTCTTAATAAGAAATACACAATATCCTTAACACAACAAAATGTCATTTTATTTGCCTGGATTGGAGCCCCCAAACATCCATTGACAGGTTTTCCCTCAAATTTTAAATCTAATAAGTTTTTAATAGAAGCTTCAGGGATAATTATATATAAATTAGATTAAATCTCTGTTTGGTGCTTGAAATTTCTTATTTTTTATTTATTTATTTTTCATAACAACTTTATTAACAATAAAAATTATCAAATTGGTTATAACAGAGAGAAACTAAATCCCGGCATAAAGGTTATACTCCATTGACATTATATATATAGTCTATTGAATTTATATTTTTTCTCAGAATGTTAAGAAATATCTTCCTCATTCTAGGTTGGTCCTTATATGCACAGGACAGAGCAGAAAAACCTTTTTATTTCTTTTATTATAAGGACATCTATCCATTTTTAAGCTCAATATTTTGTAAACACGCTCTTTTGGGGCCAAAGAACAAAATAGCAAATGTGACCAAAATTCAGTGAATACAATATTGAGATATAACACCTTGTTCTTTGGGTGAGGTGATATTTTGATCAGCAGAAAAAATGACATTTTCGTGAATATCTCCAAGTAGCTTTACTCTAGTTCGACAAGATTTTGTAACAAGTTTGGAGCAACAGTGAAACAAACACTTATAGTTTTGGCGTATCACTACCAGTTAAATAAAAAAATTGTGAAAGTAATGGCCTTGTCATTTTTCTGCTCTGCCTATGCACAGTATTTTACAAACAAATGTAATTTTTTTCATTATATAAATGCAGTGTGCTATCAGAAAAGCAGCTAGCAACATTGTATACTTCTCAGCTTTGTTAATTTATGTCTAATCCAAGACTTTTCACAGTTACTGTTCAATTCTAGATTTGGGCCTTTCATTAAGTTAAAGTTCCTGGTTATAGAATTTTGGATTTTGATTCCATTGTTGATGTAACAGATCAAACACAGGAAAGAGTGTTTCATCCACGCTGGGCTGGCACAGTACTGAAATCAGTGATTTTAAGTGTGAATTTTAGTAACTTTTTACAGCAAAGTCAGATCAACTTCAATTCATATTTCACATGTGAAGAGTATTCATCAAAAGAAAAAGTTTCTTCTATTTAGTTTTACCAGTATTATGATTTTTTTGGCGGGAAAATGACATCATCAATTTAGTGGGAAATTGAAAATAAGGTATACCGTATGCAAAATTTTAATAAACACATTTGAAAGAACTTGTTGAGATATATTCAAAACTGAAGAGGTAATTGACAAAGCATTTGCAATCTAAATATATAATTTTTTGAAAATTGCTTTTTTTTACTTTAGGTAAACTTCTAGCAGGAAACTCCAAACTTTAAAAAATCACATATTCCCATTACATACAACTTTTTCAATAATTTCTCGGTTTTGAACATATCTTAGACGAGTTCTTTCAAATGTGCTTATTAAAATTTTGCATCATTTTTTTACGTCATTTTCTCGTCAAAAAAACATACTATTGGTAAAACTAAAAAGAAACACTCTTCACATGTGAAATTTGAAGTTGATCGGACTTTGCTGTAAGAAGTTATTAAAATTCACGACGTGTAAAATCACTGATTTCAGTACTGTGCTATACCAGCATGATCCAATATCCAATCACTGAGAAGTGGGTTAAAAAACAAGGTGCAGCCAAGGTGCTTTTTAACCAACTTCAAGGTGTTTGGATAGAGGATGAAACACTCAAGTGTTTGATCTAGCTTCTCTTAAGATCACATAATTATCCAAACTAAAATTTTGTTTTCTCATTAATTATTCATGCATTTGAGAAAAAGATATCGGGTTGAAAAATGTTATATTTGATCCTAAGATTTTTAATAGGATGATGAAGGGCTAATGAAGCTGTTTACAAGCACAACAGTCTGTTTTGTAGCTGTTTACATTTGAACCACATTTATATGGTGTTTTCACGTGACGTCATCATGGCCATGTTGGTTGGCTTCTAACAATAGATTTCTCATTAGGACCTTTTGTTTGTAGTACAAACATGGTTGCCATGCCTTTGTCTTTTGATCTTCTTGGGAATGGGCAGAGACTCGCTATAAGTCTTTTTTCAGTATTTCATATGAAATAGTTGAACAAAGTTATGTGAATTCTTACTGTCACATTACTTATGTAGTTGTTTTCTACTAGATTATCCATCTATCAGTGATAGATAGATAAATGTAGATGGTTAAAAACTTTTATTGAAAAGAAAGAAAAAATAGCGTACCTAGTCCAGTCAGAGGGATTACCCCTCTGCTATCAACAGGAGTCCTGTTAAATGATAATAACATCCAATGATTTGTTTTTGCTTTCATTTTAATTATCAGATGACACATTGGCAAGTAGATACACATTTGTTCTTTAGTGCTTCCTTTTTACTGACATCACAAGACCAAACAAAGCTGACAAAACAGTCCAAAAATATTTTCTTTTCAGTTCTAGGACAGCTGTGTAATAAATCATATGAATGAACAGAAAGCAAATCGCATGCACAAATGGGTGAACAAATGATTGAATATGTACAGTATATCAATTAGGACTATCTGGATATCAAATCAATAGACCAAATAACCTTGGGCATAATGTTTACCCAATTTAGACCACATGTCATTCCCTTGGGAAAACGATTCTTTGTTTGAGGCTCATTCATATCAATTTATTTTCTTTTATCTTACCAAGAAACAAAAATCACATTCCCAAGGGAATGATGTGCTCTAAAATGGGTAAACATTATGCCCAAAGTTATTTGGTCTATTTAGAATCTGTTAAAACTTTACACAGAAATAATCAAATGGTCAGATAAATGAATAATCCTGATTTGGATTATCCTAACTTTGGTTAGATTTTTGTGCTTTTTTGATCTATCAATCATCATTGGGGGCGGGGCTTATTCAAAAGAACCAATGATTTTCCCCATATCTCCCACCCCTAGTGACGATATTGATGGATCAGAAAAGGATAAATAATCCAACCAGTCAAGATAATGTAGGTTAAATGCAACAATTTTCACTGTACATTATATTGCATGTACATTGTAATAAGGGTACCATATCTTCAGCAACTTACTTAACTGTTTCCATTTTACTCATAAACTGAAAATTTTCACTTTCATTTTAGTTTCAATTTTTAAAATCTAATTATTAATTTACTATAATTGCTCTTTTTTTTGTATTATAGGCCATTTTTTCATTTGAAAACCTCATCAAAAAATGTGTACACACAATAAGATTCATAGTTTTTAATTCCAATATTGCATTGTGTGAATTAATTGGATCTTCTCTTCCTGATCTTCAAATTCAAATCAACTAAAATCTAAATCTGTCAAAAAAACACAAAGTGTTGACATTCCTTTGTGTGGTTGCCAAGGCAACGTGATAACATTAAAAGGTGAAAAAAGTCTGTCTTGTTGCTTACATCTATTGAAATTAATTAGGGATGCAGAAAGCTTTCTTTTAATTCAATTCAGTTTTTAAATACATATGATTGCTACTGTACAGTACTGGTAATAAAGATTCTATGATAACTCTGGTAAATGATGAACTTATACCCTATATAAAACTATGAAACTCTTGGATATCTCCTTATAAAAAAAAGAATTGCTGAATAAAATGCACTGAAGCTTACATCTATTGGAATAAAAAAACATAACCTTAAGACGTTCATGTACCTGAGACTATTTGGATTGGTTGCAGACAAGCAATTAACTGAAAATTGAAGGGAAGTTGATAGAATTAATGTCATAATATTCATTATCATCATTTTGCTAACAAAATCTTGATTCTGATTGGCCAAGAGCCTACAGCTTATTCAATTAATAGATAATAGATTTATCATGTTGAGTTCAAAGTCCACAAGTACTAGATGCACGCTTAAAAATAGATTTGGAAAGGTAAAAGATAAAAGTTTTTTAAATTTTCAAATAATAAAACAATGATTGGATTCCATTTTTTGCATGACATTGTAAATAATTTAATACTGAGTGTCTGTGTCATTCACTTCAGCCTACAGCTTCAGCAGATAACACAGACCTTGGTCTTGATTTATGGTATTGTGCTTAACCTCATCCAATAATTTCTTATTAATCATTCATAACATTTCTATTAATAAATTCCATTGTAGTTTACAGGTCATGTGCACAACCTTGTAAATCTAATACAATCGAGTTTATTCAAAAAATCTACTTACCTAAGCAAATTGTAATCTCTGACAATATATCGATACTATTAAATGGCCTATTAAATGTGTATTAGTTTTCCAAATACTTTATTTCATGGGTGTGGCAAAACCACTTTAATTCAATCCACTACAATACAATACAACTCTTTATTTATTCACGTGTCACAGAGCAATGATGCTCATTGAAACATGAAGGTGATTGGAATAAATAGTACTATAAATAATAAAGCAAATAAATACTATAATAAATTCTAAAAATATATATTATATGGAGGATATTATACGACATCACGACTTATGAAGTTTATCTTCCAGTGGTGAAAACAATATTTCATGGGTGAGCGCTGTGAATGAGTGAAATTTAATGTTTTCACCACTCGAAGATAAACTTCACATCTTCAAGACACCATGTAATTTTTTTTTATTAATAATAATTACAGAAAATCTTTCTTTGCTGTCACTGATAACCATGACATAATAATCACAACAACGTGCTGTCCTTTAAAGTCTGGAAAACGCACCACTACATCCACTTTTAGCTGATTCAACTTCATTTTCCTTCTCTCTGTAATTTAGATGCAACTAATTGTATGTCTTTACGTCATAGAAAGTTTTCTCCTGCATATCCTTGAGTTTTGGATGATTTTTTTTGTCTTCAAAGACTTTTTCATTCAACGTTTTTGAATTGGCTTGTTTGGCAGCTTTGCAAAGCTGAGCAAACAAAGATGGATGTGATGTCATCGATATCCTCACTAATGAGGATATGGAAAATATGTTGCTGGGTTCCCGGATGTACTTTTGTATCATGTTAATGAATGGCTTATTTTCTAGAATCTCACTCATGTCTATATAATAAATATCCAATCTCATATTGCCCTGATAAAAAGTAATATTAAGACTCAGCTCTTGGGTCATTTCAGGATTTGATAACGTGTCATCTTTTCTTTAGTTCCCATCTTTTATGCTTTAATTTAATTATTACCTCCCAGTTTCCTGATTCAAAATTCTTTCATTTTATTTCATTTTTAGGGAGGGGCATTATAGTGTTGCTAAGCTTATACTTGACAGCCGAGCAGAGGTCAATAAACCATCAGGCAGTGAAAACAACATACCATTAACACTGGCATGCTGGAAAGGACATACAAAGGTGGTTGAGCTTTTACTAGATCATAAATCTAATATAGAACACCGCAACAAAGCAGGCTGCACTCCATTAATGCTAGCTGCAAGGTGAGTTGAATAAATAAATCAGACTCAAATGAACCTTTCTTTGTTCAATAGGCTCTTTTTCTACAGGGATAATTTTTGCCATTTCAAAAAGTACTTCATATTCTTCAAGAATCCCAGGGCTCGACAATAACTTTTTTAGGCACTTGTCCTTGGGCTAGTTACTGTGGATAATTGGGGATTATTAGTCCCTAGGTTTTTCCCCCAGGCTCAGGGGAGTATTTGGACAAGATGTCAGCTGGGTAATCGACATGAAAACAAAATTTAGCACGGAAACAAGACTTGGGCCATTCCACAAGGCCATTCATTTTCCAAGATGGCAGAATGGTTGTGAGTCACTCAACGATTCCACATAATTTGATTATCTTTTAATAGGAACTAATAGAATAACCAGTAAACTGAAAAGCTGAGAAGCCAACTGGCAAGAAAATAAACTTCAGTGGTAGTTAGATGTTGAAAAGCTTCTAGTCCAGCAAGCTAGTTTTTATTTTCACTAGTCCACAGCAAACATTCACTAGTCTGAGACTAGTAGATATATGTTAGTGTTGAGCCCTGAATGCTATCCATTTTTCATAAAAGACTATAAGAAAATATGGGTTTTTCTGTGTTTTCCAGTTTCTTAATCAACTGCTGCTACTTTTTGTTTCACTTGATTCATTTTTCATCCTTTCATTCATCTAATTGTTCTTCCATTTATTTATTGATTCTTCCACTTATTGATTGATTGATTCATCCATTTGCTCATCAATTCATTCAGTTACTACTTCATTTGTGTATAATTCATTCATTCATCTATCCATCCATCCATTCATTCATTCGTCCGTCCGCCCATCCATCCGTCCATCCCTCCATCCCTCCATCCATTCATTCATCCATCCATCCATTCATTCATTCATCCATCCATTCATCCATCCATCCATCGATTTATCCATCCATCGATTTATCCATCCATCCATCCATTCATTCATTCATTCATTCATTCATCCATCCATTCATCCATTCATCCATCCATTCATCCATTCATCCATTCATCCATCCATTCATCCATTCATCCATCCATTCATCCATTCATCCATTCATTCATTCATTCATTCATTCATTCATCCATTCATCCATTCATCCATCCATTCATCCATCCATCCATTCATTCATTCATTCATTCATCCATCCATTCATCCATCCATCCATTCATTCATTCATTCATTCATTCATTCATCCATCCATTCATCCATCCATCCATTCATTCATTCATTCATTCATTCATCCATCCATTCATCCATTCATCCATCCATTCATCCATTCATCCATCCAGTCATCCATTCATTCATCCATCCATTCATTCATTCATTCATCCATCCATTCATTCATCCATTCATTGATTCTTCCATTCACTCTTCCATGCATTTGTTGATTCTTTCCCTTGTTCATTTATCCATGTATTCAATTTATTCATTTATTTTGTTTCCCAGTCTTTGTTTTCTTGTTTATCTTTTCCTTTCTCTTCATCAGAGAGGGCCATGTAGAAACTACACAACTCCTCCTCTCACGAGGAGCAGAAATCAACAAGCCATCTGGAAGCAACGACGACACACCCCTGACATTAGCCTGCTGGAAAGGTCAGTTTTGTTGTATTCAAGATTCCGTATGCCCTACTATGACTAATGCTTTATTGTAATTGTGTCGAAAGAAAAAGATGAAAAAGTTAAAATACAGTGTGAATGGCTTTGTGTTTAGTCTCATATTTTCTTACACAGGACATGTTGGTGTGGTGGAACTGCTTCTGAAGCACAACTCCAAGGTTGATCACCAAACTAAGACAGGCTGTACACCACTCATGGAGGCTACAAGGTAAGAAAATATCCATATATATTGTGTAGTACCAGAAAATATCTGTACCTCTCCCATACAGGGAGATTGGAATTTCCAAGGGGTGGGGAGGGTCTGAGGAGGGTTTCCATACCTCCCCTATGGAGGGAGATTGTAATTTCCAAGGGATGGGGAGGGTCTGAGGAGGGTATCCATACCTCACCTATGGAGGAGGATTGGAATTTCCAAAGGGTGGGGAGGGTCTGAGGAGGGTATATTGTGTAGTTCCAGATGAAAAGGGATTGGAATGAACTGCACCAGTTAGAGATGTAAACTAAGATTCTTAATATGAGTTCATTTTTATTTTGTAGGGAAGGACATGTTGCTGTTGCTAAGCTTCTTCTTGAACACTCTGCTGATGTAGAACTCCCTGATAACTATGGTCAAAGCCCTCTTTTTATGGCTTGTTGGAAAGGTAACCTCAAAATACATAGAATTAAAATTAAAATTTCATAATATTTCATAAAATCAAAAATTATATTAAATTTAAAATTTGGTCATCGCAGCCTGAGAAATGTAATGTAAAATTGTGAAGCAAAAATTCTGTTGAAAAATGTTGAGGGGGTGGATGGTGCATTTGCAACACAGCAATTAAATGTTAACAAACCTTAAACTTGATTGGCCACAAAAGCTTCAAACTTTGGGGGAAATGTTTTTAAAGAAGAAAGTAATATTGTGAGTTTTCTTAATAATTGGAAATTTTCAAAAATCCCAAACTCCTGTTCTGGTATAATTACCAGAAAAAGTCTTGGTAACATTTTTTCTTGATATTTTCATTTTTTTTTTTTGTTTTTTGTTTCATGCCTTGCTATAGGTCACAGAGATGTAGCTGAACTGTTACTTGAACACAGTGCAAACAGAGACTGCAGAACAAAAACTGGAATAACTCCACTCTTCCAGGTAAGTACAAATGATACAGTCTACATCTTACTAATTCAAGTGTAGCATAAAATGAATACTGTACACTAATTTCAAGAAAGGATGTTGGTTAGTAATTTGAAGTCTGAAATCTGAGCCAGATAATTTGCCAGCTTAGATCATTGCTCAAAGGTGGGGTCTTACTGAGCTATTTACTGATTGCAAACTAAACTTAATTTGCAAATCTTTATTTTAAAAAATTCACAACTCATGCATTCAATTCCTCTCAGTCTCAGATTTCAGATTTCAGATCTCTGACAAAACAACCTTTTTGAAATAGCCTGGTGTATTCATTTAATATTATTTGAGTCATCAGCCTGTTTCTTTAAAAAAAAAATTAATCAAACCAGTGTTTGACCGACATGGTCTTCATAGGGCTTACATTGTGAATAGAAATTCCAATAAATATTGTAAAAAACAGACAACTATTTTTAAAGACATGTTTCGGCATGCTTATGCCATCTTCAGTTTAATAGAATGATAATCAATAGGTGATACAAGTATAGACTACATATGAATAAATTATTTACAATTATGACGTAATACATTACAATACAATAAACCAGAAGTTAAAGAGTTAAAAAAGTATTGTAATGATGTAATTGTAATGATGTAATTCCAATAAACAAGAAATTATAATCATGTAAGGTAATACATAGCATGTGGAGGAACTAAGTGGAAAACTAAGAACCCACAATAGATGCATCAGTGGGAGCTGTAATATTGTGACGTATAATATTATTAGCTTCCACAAATGACCCAAATAGTAGACAGTAATCATAATTTGATCGAAAAATTATAATGAATGACTCAAATTCTATTGAATGACTCTTAACATTGGCCCACAAAAACCTCCTGGGCAATGGACACTATTTTCTTTGGTGATTCTGGATTATGCTAGATTGCTTGGTCCTTGTACCCTTATGTTGTGTGAAATTTGGTTCTTTCATTCTTTCTTTGTCTTGTTTTCAACAGTTTGACAAGTAACACTTATTTACTGGGACCGAGGGAAACAGTATGTTTTGTGGTCCCCAGACTGCTGATGTTTCCCAAAGCAGAGCTGAGGGACTACAAAACATACTGCTCTCCAGAGATACCAGTAAATAAGTGCTTTATTATCATACCAAGTGTCAAAGAGAGCAAAAAATAAAGAATGAATTTTGCCACCACACACACTAATGTGGTGGATTCTGGTTTTCAGTTTTGATATTTTTTTGGTCACATGACTTCCAGTTTCCATTATTCCTGGTCCACAATATATTATTACCCTCCCAGACTTGTCGCCAGGAAGACACTTGAATTTCTTCCCATTCACATGACACACTCTCAACCAATAGAAATTGAGGAAAATTGAACTTTGACTTGTCAATTATTTTATACTTCATGATAATAACTACTGTCAATCACATTTAGAGCTCATATATTTTCAAACTTGTAACGAATTTTCTCATTCTACTGAGGATGACATTGTGAAAATGTCGAAA
>WUAP02175890.1:0-23257 GCA_015163945.2 Stichodactyla helianthus | reverse complement strand
TTCAGCTTATTATATCTATCAACTGTTTTATTCAAGACACCGACGCAGTCTAAACTAGTTTTTACTAGTCTCTACTTCACTCTTGATAAATAGTAATTTGCGACAACTAATTTTCGCACGGATCTCTCATATTATCTTAAAGAATAGGATAATCAGTTTTCATATTGTTTTAGGAAATAAAGGTCAAAAGTTTATAATTAGGACACACACACAAAAAAAGATCAGTATACGCTGGTCGTGTTTTAGCATGTAAAGTGTTATGTGGTACCTATAAAACTTGTGTCTTTACAAGTACAGTAGTATCACCGCGCGAACTATCTTTCTAACTGAATTGAGGTACCTCTTCTGGCTTGTAGAGGTCCGTCATTGCAGGCCGTTTAACGTACCCGAACCAGCCCAAATGGCCCAGGCAAGAACGAGTGACAAGAACGAGCGTCTAAAGATAATGGTGGTGGAACAGGAGAAGAATATCGTTATGGACGCGTACAACGCCAAGATCAGCCAAGGTTGGGACGCGGTTCTGCGAGAGGTGAAAGAGCACATCGAAGAAATGCCTCTCTTCTCGCGTCGTCGGCTACTACCTAGATGGTGAAAACGCCAAAGTAGTGCGAAGGATGAAAAGAATCGTTAGAGAGGCTTTGAAGGAGGCTAGTAAGCAAGTAAACGAAAGGAGTGCAAGACCGAACTGAGTGCGGGCAGAAATTAATAACAGTACCGAGCTCGCGTTAGACCGGCAGATGAGATATGCTCGCAAACGCACACCGGAAGAGAGGCGCATGGAGAAAATGGTTCAGTTATGGACTCAGATGATGAAGACGAGGAGACAGGTCAGAAACCTCCAGAGAAGAAGAAGAAGACCTGCCCACAAGGAAATGTGCCAACAGGCGATGGCTAGCATGGCCAAAATGAACCAAGTTCTAGAAAAACTGGATAGAAAGATAGATGAAATTTAAAGTTCCTTTTATACGTTTCCTGGATATTATGACCAAGAATTTTCAAAGAAAAATATTTTAATTAAAAATGATTAAACACAAGTTACACAAGAAGTGTTTTCTTAGCTCAATTAAGGAGACAATTGCGTGTGGGCCGCTTCCGTTACACAAACAAAAGGCTTTTGATTTGCATGCGTACGGTCATGAAGTGTCAATTTGGTAAATTTACACCTCAACAATTTGTCCCGGGCGTTCGACAACCCCCTTCCGCGAGACAGCTATTGTGTTATCAGCGGTCGTTCTATATATTTCTCGCGGAAGGGGGTTGTCGATCGCCCGGGACGAATTGACGACCAAATTTACATCTCTAAGGCTCTAACGCGCAAAAACTCTATTGGCATCAAAGAAGACCGCCTTATTACCATTGTTTTCAATAAGTTCGGTTTTAGAGTATAAAATCAGTGTTGGATCAAGGAATCCAAGGCTATCGCGTCACCCTAAAAGAAGTATCTAATAGGCCACGTTTGAGAATTAAAATTCAAGCACGATACCGAGGCTCACAGGAATAAAATGTCCAAAATTGCATTAAAACTCAAAATGATCGGTAGATATAGCGCTGTAGATTCGATTATAGACGTTGTTCAGTAGTGAACTGACTAGCATTTCTCCCAAAATTTTCTTATTGCCGAAAGGTAGGAACGTTGTATGTGTACATTATCTTATCCCTACAATATAAATTTATTTGGTGATCCACTTGTTTGTAAGTACATGAAGTACCATTTAGCCTATTGGTGCATCAAGTCATGAATTATTAATGATTTGAGAATAGGAAATTACACCTTAGTTCTCGAAGAATTAATGAAAAATACCGCTTGACTAAATTTGATGAAAATAGCTTAATACCACTCTTGCTACACACTTGTGGTATTATGTTACGTACGTATGATCTTCTTTGAATAATAAGACAACGTTTGCTGGAACTTCTACATATTTCTGCTTTTTTAACCTGAGTGTCAGGCTCAGTTTACTGATTTTTAAGACTGAGGTCTATTGCTCAAGTTGTAGAGTATATCTTATATCTCTGTATCTAGTTACAAAACTATTGAATTACACACACACTCACGTCACACACTATAGTATCTACATAAAGACTTGGTCATAAACTGCCGTGCTAGTTTTGTATCTCACATTAAGCCACTTTCATCAAATACGCATGGTATTTTTCATTAATTCTTCTTGAGCAGTGTAATTTCCTATACTAATATATAGTTATCAATGAACAAACCTCATTGCTTTTAAATGACTTTTTAAAAGGTAAACCATGGTGGTGTTATTTTCACATGTCAAGATTTCAATTTTTCAAAGAGAAATATAGTTATTTTATTGATAATTACATATCACTGCAGTTCTCAATGTTCTGTGAACTCAGACATTTCAACGGCTTGTTGTGAAATTGGTTTTTCACTGTCATCAATCAAAAATAATCAGTCAGTAGCTTTTATATTTTTGACTGGTGGCAGTGAAAAACCAAATTCCAATGGGCAGCTCGCAACTACTGAGTTTGCAGAATATTGAGAATTGCAGTAAAAATGAATTCTGAACACTGCCCTATACTTAAACCTTACTAATTTAGAATTCTATTTTTCTAAATATTTAAAGCAAGTGAGAATGAAAGGACCCTCAATTAGACCACTAATGTATGGTTAAATCTTTGAATGGTAAAATATTTCTTATTTCAGCAGGTTGCATCTTTAACTTGAATGTTTGTCCTTGCTGTATGTTAATGAGTGTGATGTCAGCAGGGTTTTCATTAAGTTTTTAAATAATAGAATATCATAAACTAGCCGAAGAGTCCTGAGGACATTTTATATGGAATACTAAGCTATGAATTGTAATTTTAGCCAGAGAATTTTGATCAGTTACCAGAGCATTTTCTGATCTCCAGCACTTAATGAAAACCCAGTGTCAGTATAGGGATTTGTCATACGACAACTCACTTCATATAGAATCAATAATGAGAAAATTGTCAGATTAGTGAGGAGTTAAAGAAAAACAAAAGGTAGAACCACTAGAACTAACAAAGATAAAAATAAAAATTAATTTTCATTGGTGGTAGCTAAAGTTCCCTCTATCATTGTGCTAAAGGTTCTTTGAATTATCTGCATGCATCCTGAATTTGATTCATACATGGCAGGCATTGAACACTTGTTTACTGAGTAAACCGATTTTGTAAACCAGTCTGCAACTGCTGTTCAGTTTCCTGTCAATCCATAAGAATAATACCCTGGGTTACAGAGGTTCCTCCACTCCAGTGGCCATCCACCAGTATGAAGCAAGAGGACCTCTGGCACCCAGGACAGAGAAATAGAATAACACAGTGCACAGATAAGTCTTGAAAAATCCAAACATTTTATGAAGAATTAAAATAAGAAGTAGTTAAAAAATCCCAAGTAATAGGATATCTTGAAGTTATGATGTAAACAAGAGTACAAGAATAAAGCTTTGTTTAGAAAAACATCATCTACTTCTAAAGCTGTCCTTCTTGTGTCTTGGCTATCGATTTTACCTCCATAAATAACTAAGACCATCAAAAGCCATTAGTAAATAACGAACGAATATGAAATACGTTTACATGTAAGCCAGACTAAAACTGGTTAATTGGCATCTTCGAAGCTTTTTGTGCCGCGTCCTTTATCTTGAAGTCTTGTTTCATTGTTTACTGGAGAAGCGAAGATTTTCCTTTGTAGCGCAGTTGATAGAATAATAAGCCGATCATCAACTTTGCTTTTGTTTGTGAGTTCCTTTGCTTTTACAAACCACTCGAAGACGTCCTTTTCTCTTCACAAATTTACACGAAGGACACTTAAGTTTTAATGCAGTCCGTATCCTGTAGGTTCTCACTGATAATAAGGTGTGTGCGAGTCCAAACTGACGGAAATTCGAAGTAAATCTGGCAAGAATTCCACCAAACATCTTCACTCCTTTTTGCAATTGCAAGTTTCAAAATGGCCTTCCTTTCGTGCTGGATCCAGTCTTGCTGGAGTTATATGGCACAGGTAGCCCAAAATCCTCGATTACGTTTTAAAAACAAAAATCATAATTTCGATTCCGAGCTGTAATAATAGCATTTGAAAAACGATCTTCAAATTTTCAAGAATTAGCTATATTAGCTATCTTGCTTAGAGTGGACGCATAAGAAAATAAAAAAAGGTTAAAAAAGAAAAATAGCTCTATTAGGGTCCCAAAAGTGAAAAAACAAAAAAAAATACGGACACGAACTCTAGAATTTTTTGAAGAGTTTCGCAACCAAGGTATATTTTTGTGTATTGAGGAAATTTATTGAATGAGTTGGAATAATAAAACATATAAAACAAAAGAAAATGATTTTTTGACTTTGGTTTCCTGCGTGATCCCGCGAGATCTAGTCACGTGTCCTTTACCCTAGCAACGTTGTTCTATGTTCACTCGCTGTTAGTTGTCTAAATATTTCGATAGAAATGGCGGCTGTTCAGTACAAATTAGCTCGTTGTACACAAACTGGACCCTCTCAGAAGACTCCGGATGAGTTAAGAAGGCTTGAGAAGGGATTTGTGTTGGATAATATTGCAGTTAGTACGATGTCAGACGATTCTGGACGCGCAAATCCAAAGATGAGTACCGCCATTCCTCCATACAATGCACAGAAAGACCCGCACACGAAAAACTATTTCCAAAAGAAATTGGTTCAAAGATTACTGACCAGAACTCAACAGGTATAGACTTTAACTATTGCAGATAAAATGTCTTTTTTTAATTAGTCCAGCCTTTGTTGTGTTTATCAAGATGAAGAAAAAACCGTAAAGCTTATATTAATTTTTTTTTTTGGCTTTTTGTTTGATTATCTTACTTCCATAACCACCAGCTGGAAAAATTTTCTTTTCAAAATTTCAACAATATTATTTCTTGATCAGGATATTTTGATTTTAAAAGAATGACTTTCACTTATAAGTCTTGTATCCGGCAAAAACTATATACTTAAGATATTGTATCAACCACATGCTTAAAACTTTATTGTAAGCTTAAAGTGCAAACACTTGAAAGCTTGGGTAAAAAATTTTCCTTCTGTATAGAAAACGTAAAAAAATATATCGAATTTAACGTTTTCCATGGAATCCTCTCAATGACTTAGTTCACTAAAGTACAAAAAGTATTTATCGTTTTTCTCATTAGCCACCACCAGGAGATTCTATTACTGGCAAACAGATGGACAAATTTTTCGAGAAAGGAATGATGGGAACTTATTTAAAATACAGAAACAGTGCTGGTGCAGGTAAGGGAAAAATTGTTTTTTTCCCCAAATAAGGATTAAATCTGCAAATCAAAATGCATTAATTGGATCACATTTTCGCCTGATTTGTTTGGCACAAACCGCTTCACTCTATTACGAAAACAAAGGTTTTGAACTCTAATCTTAATCCACATATCAGAAAACCAGAACAGAATAATGATATTTTCAGTTTCTATTTTTTTCTTAAAAAATTATCCAAAACAAGCAAACAAGCAAAAACAAAAACAAAACATAACAACAAAAATAAAAAAAAAGTTTGGAGTCATCTAAAAGAAAAACCCAAAAATCCCAAACAATTTAAAGACTGTGATTGATACTAACCTCAGTGGTGACAAATTAGTGTCTGAGAGTTTTTAAGAATGCTGTCTTTATCCACAAAAGATGGTGTAAAATTCCTACAAAATACTGAAGTTTCTTAGTATATGATTATTACTGAACAGTGTGAGCAAATTGCTTTACCAAGTTGTATTGACTTGTGCTCTTGCTCCCAAGAAGGGAGGCATGCAGATTTGACCAATCAGTGAACTTTTGAGATCTATGGACCAATTAGAGTTGTGGTGTTAAATCATCATTTCTTTATGAAGAGTTTGAAACAGATGTTTTGTAAACATTACACAACCATATTAAAATATTTGAATTACATTGTTTAGGACGTTGTTATTAGTTATTAGGACCCTTGTTAACATATTTGCAAAATTTATAATCATCAGTGGTGACTTGTCTAAATATAAATAAAAGATAAGAGTCCTTCATGAATTTTGTATAGGACATTCAAGAGGACAAATTTATGGGCACAGTTTGTTCTTAGAAGGATTGCCTCCTATTAATGGATGGCATGGACCATTTGGATTTAGAAGAAACACACCATGGTTACGAAGAGAGCCTTCTGTTTTTATAGGTAATAAATTACTAACTGGTTAAAATATTCATAACCTCCCACATGGAGCAGAATTAATTTTGAATCCTTGCTACCAATGCAGTCCTGAAAATCCACATAAAATACTACTGACAATTGCCTCAATAGGTGCTTTAGATAATGCAATGCCTACCCTGATAATAATTGTAAAAAGCACTCCTTTGGAAAGGTTTTTAAAAATGTGCTATATAACTCTTAAGTCTCATTGCAACCACCATAATCATCAAAACCACTACATTCATTTAATATTAATCTGCATATAATTTTGTTGAACAGGAAAAATTGACAGTCGTTCAGTTGTACCATGAAAGGATGAGACACTCAGCTAGTGTAGCACACAGGTACAATTAACTGCACTAGTAATATGGACATAACTGAGACAAAAATACTGTTCTTATCATTCTAAAAAGGCTTGAAAATGGCATTTTAGTGGACTAGGTAAAGAATTGTTTTGCTTTTTCTTCATGAGTTTCTTGAATAAGGTATGTGCTTACACTGCACGATAATCTTATTAATATGGCAACAAATATAACTTAAAATGTGCATTAAAAATAATGATGACTGCTTTCAAATCTCTCAAAAAGGCACTCTAGTATATGAAAACATATTAGTATTAAAACAATGCAAGTGACAGGAATGCACAGGCAGCCTATACCATATCATGTATATCATCTATAAGCAAATAATTTTTTGATGGAGGAACAGGATTATATATACATTATTAACAAAACACATACACACACAAACATCAATTTTATTGAACCCTGAAACAAACTCTGGACTGATATGAGTGAGGGCACATACAGTAAACCAACAAGAAACTCTACTTGCATAAAATGCCAAGTCCAGCAAGTTACTGAATCCGAGACCCTGAGGGTACAAGGCAGCTTAAGTGACTGCTACAGCTGCTCCACTGATGATTCCCAAAATATGTAGAAACAGTGTAATGTAATTTTTTTCTGCAATTTATTTCCTGAATAAAAATGCTATATTCTATATGCTGTATTCTTGAAAGTTTTGTACGACTTAAAGATTATATACATGTCATTTGGGCTGCCTGTGGCATAAGTAAGTGACAAACAACATTAGGAAAAACATATTGAATAGGCCACTTCCGAGTTCTTGAAAATGATACATGAAGGCGAGGAAAATGATACATGAAGGCAAGGCTTTGTGCGAAATCATGCTTTGTGGCGTGACATTTTTTTGACTTTTTCTGTTGTTTAAAAGTTTATTTTTACAAGTGAACTGCAAACAAGTTGTAGAGGAAAGAATGACAACAGAACAAGTCAGTTGTTTCATGCCACAAAGTGTGATTTTGTACAAAGCCTTGCCTTCATGCATCATTTTCGAGAACTCAGAAATAGCCTATTAGAAGTTATTTCCCATCTTCATCCTCAGCCTTTCATCATTTAAAAGTGTGTATAATTTTTGCACTGACCCACAGCTTGGTGTAGTTTCATTACTTGTAAATAATTTATTATTTTTGTATTATTATTAGCCATTTTGGTTTTCAAGGATTTTAATTTAAATTAAATGGTCAAAATTTAACTCTTTTAGTCAGACAGAAATCACTTCTTCATGCAATATCTTTACGATACATTAATGTTTTTAAGATGTTTTGTTCATTTTATATTGTGAAATATTCTCAACTATTTATTATTAGTATCAACAAACTTAGTAGCAGACTATCACAAATCCTGCATTCTGATTGGCTATGCCTTAAGCAACAGGTCTATTAGTGATAGCTCACTAGGAGAGGAATATGGAGGATTGCATTTTGCAATCATGTTTTCCAAAGGATTTCATAAAGAAATTTTTTAACTGTCTGACTTTTATACTAAAAGGAAGATACCTCATGCCCTCATGGTCTACAAATCAATTAGCTTATTTGACTGCACCTCATGATGAGCTTGATTGATTCTTAGCTCATTCAGGCTCCTGTCTAATAATTCATTATAATTTTACCTTGTAATTAAGTATTTCAACTGGTGTGATTTTTGTGGAGTTTCTTCAATTTATATCCTATAGTTAATGACTTTTTAGCAAAATAAAAACTCAAAGTAAAAGGCTTTAAAAAGTAAAACTTTGTAGTTTTTCATCCTTTTTGTTTAAAACCTGGAATGAAAGTCACCCTCAATATTTTTTGACAGACAATATAATCTACCAACTTTGAACTTCCCACACAGTTTGTGATAATAAGATCAATTTTCAGCAGCATGTTACATCAGTATTTGCCAGCATGGACATAGTAGAGCAATATTTTATTTCACATGTAACCTACAACTAAAGTGTTCCAGCCACTCATACATGTAAGAGCATTATTTTGTGTTCCTGTTGGTAACTTTTGGTTTTATTTGTTGCAGTTTCATAATATATATTTTCATATTGATCTATATAATATATTGATCTATATTTATTCTGGTTTTGTTTTCAAATTTGCCAATCAAATAATCAAACAAAGATTTAGAAATAGAGATGTTAATGTGAACCAATAAGATGTGGATAACTCTGTTAACTATAAATACCACCAATAAAAACAGCACAACCATGTGTAGCCTGTGTGCATTTGAACACAAAATGGGTTTTGTGTTCAGATGCATGCAGGCTAAACCATGTGCAAAAAGTTTTAATTACACCTTCATATTATAATACTGTTTCTATTTAAAAAATAAATTAAACCCATTGATTAAAAATTTAAAAACCAGGATTAGATTGATTTCTAACTACCAGTAATCATAAGGTACTTTCACAATGTTGCTATTGATGTTACTTTTAGGTCAAATTAAAAAATCAAAATCATAGAATATTATTACATGAACAAATACATGCACTCATATACAGAAATTATTGGACTAAATTTTCCACTGCCTGTAGGATTAGCAACAGTTCTTTTTCCACTCATTAAGAGAGGAATTAGTTGTGATGAGATAGCAATGTGAACCAATAAGATGTGGATAACTCTGTTAACTATAAATACCACCAATAAAAACAGCACAACCATGTGTAGCCTGTGTGCATTTGAACACAAAATGGGTTTTGTGTTCAGATGCATGCAGGCTAAACCATGTGCAAAAAGTTTTAATTACACCTTCATATTATAATACTGTTTCTATTTAAAAAATAAATTAAACCCATTGATTAAAAATTTAAAAACCAGGATTAGATTGATTTCTAACTACCAGTAATCATAAGGTACTTTCACAATGTTGCTATTGATGTTACTTTTAGGTCAAATTAAAAAATCAAAATCATAGAATATTATTACATGAACAAATACATGCACTCATATACAGAAATTATTGGACTAAATTTTCCACTGCCTGCAGGATTAGCAACAGTTCTTTTTCCACTCATTAAGAGAGGAATTAGTTGTGATGAGATAGCATATGTAGCTTATATTTACATTTCTTGTGTTACTATAAAGGGTGCTTAGAAAATAACTATGATATAACACACACTGATTGGCTAATGACTGTGTGATTTAAGAGTATGAAAACATGGTTTTTATAGAAGCATATTATTTTATTTTATAAAAGCTTTATAAAATTCTTTTTTCATGTCCTATGCTGTTTTATCAACACTTTGGATGTTGGACAAAACACACACCTTTAATGGCTTGTTATCCTAAAACTTTTTTGTTTGTTCCCAACATCTGTTGATAAAACAGGACAGAACATGGAAAAGCATCATATAAGGCTTAAATATTAGTTCAATCATAAAAACATTACACCTTGAAATACCAAAAGCAATAACCCAGTTCTGCCACTGTCTTCTTTTTCTTTGAAATTATAAAATGATTTGCTAGATTTTAAGAGCAGCTGTCTGTAAATGTTGCCTGAAGCATGCAGAACGAAAAAATCAGATTTTTTTCAAACTTTGTCAAAATGAAGATTTTGGTAAGCTATGCTGTAGGAAGTGGCTTTTAATATCACAAACATCTGATTTCTTTTGTGTAGGTTCTGATTTGTTCAAATATTGCATATTTACTTATTTTGATTCAGAACCCTCATTTATTTCATATATAGGTCACACTATTTTTCTATGTGAATGAATTTGTGCTTCTCCCACTCCATAAGGCTGAGTGGCAGGCTAATTCTGGCCTATACAAGAATCAGAGAACAGGAAAAATCCTCTGCTAGCAGGGGAATGAATTTGATTTAAGCAAACAGATTTAATCTGCATTTTTGGCAGACAAGTCAAAGTACCTTTAGATAAACTTGGTCAAGTCCTAAAACATTGATTCTCGATTCATAATATAAATTTTATAAAAGTCTCTCAGGTCAATAGTACACCTGAGATATCTATATACCTGTGAATAACTTATTGACCAAGATCAAAGTGTGCATGCAAGATTGTTAACACTAATTACAATGTAATGTACCTGATTTGAACATCTAGTTGTGCATACTCATTATAAATGTCAGTAAAATATTCTAAAATTTCTAAAATTATTTGGCTTTTTCTGAAACTAAGTAAATCTATAGAATAACAATCATTACTAAATGTTATAGCATAGTTCCAGAAAATATCTGCAGTTTAATTCCAAATACAACAGAGAAGAATTCTGCTACACCCCACTGACTATATAAAAGGAAGTAACAACACTAAAATATACCTCTGAGTTTCCCTATCCCTTTAGGCAAGGCATGTGTGACTCCACATGTGTTCTTCCCTCAGGGGGTGGGGGTGGAAATATTTAAACCTCGCAGTCCTTTTTAATTTTCTGACCTCAGCAGATAACATCTCAACCCCGCTCAAGAATAGGTAATCCTCCCTTGATTTATGATGTTTCAAAAAGGGTTTGGGCCTGCAAATATTTACTAATGGCCCTTCCCTCTAAAGCCCCTACACCCCCTTCCATCTACCCACCCACAAATAGGTGGTTTGAGAATAAGATAAAAAAGAACATGGCAGCCATCCAGGTCAAATGATATAACAAAAGCATTCATTGAAAATCTTTCATTAAGTTTAACTGTGGTGGCTATGAAAATTTATAAACCAGCAATTAAAAAAATTTTTTTCCCTTAGAAAATCCATTCCTGTAAGTACTGTGGGTAAGCAAGGTATTGATTTTGTTAAATCTACACATTTTAAAACATCAGCTATAATTCAAAAGTACAGTTAAAATTAAATCTTTCTTCATTACTCAGAATATACCAGATAGTGCACTGTTGGCCATATGGTGTGGATTCTGCTGCATGTCCAAGTACTTATCCTCCTCTACCAAGGAGTTCAATAGGGTATTCATGTCATTTACTACCATATTTCCATTACCTAGACCATAGGTGTTAATTTCATTTCCATTGCCATCAGTCGACAAGGCTTCCATGCTGTTCAACATTGCCTCATAGCTGCCAACATTTGGAACCTCTTGGGGCCTGCTCTGTATAGGTCCACCATAGTAATCTATCATTTCTGGAACTCTCTGTTGATACTCTGTGATCATCTGCCCTTGGGGGACTGATTGAAGTCTTGTCTGCCTTTGATAGTACTGATTTTGTTGTCTTAGGTATTGTGAGGTGAACCTAAGTGAGGGTATTCTGTTTGGAGGAGCGGGGTAAGGTGGTCTTACAGTTGGTTGGCTTGGTCGATAGTGGATTGTCTGGGTCTCAACAGGTAGCTGCTGTTGGGGGTACACATCTTCAGAAGGGTAAGGGAAATGCCGAAGAGGTTGTGTCTGCCGTGGTTGCACCTGGTCAGGGCTAAGATAGGCATCAAATTCATTTGGGTCAACATCCCCATTAATAAGTTCTGTTTCATGAGGCTCTGCTTCATTTGTTGAGTGACTAGAGGATAGTTGGATCATCGGATCAGGCCTTGAATTCCATCTCATGTTTTGTGCTGGTTCACTGCGGCGACGATACCCTTCCTTCTCTCCATCCTGTTGCTGTGACATTTCTGAGCTATCAGCTTCACAGATGACAGTGTCACTCAGACGCCTAAATGTCCTATCAATTCCATTAGGCTTGCTTTGAAAAGGCTCCTTGCAATACTGATAAGGAATCCTATGAAACATGGGACTTCTTATGATGGCAAGGTTAGACTGACTGCCATACCCACTACTGTTGCGGCTCAATCTATTAAATGCTATGCTTTGTGAACTTGCATTGCTTGTTTCACTTGCTCTTCGTAAAACTGCCTCACTGTCACTAAGAGGTGGCAATAATGTCTTTACATTCCTTAATAAAGACCCTTGCTGAGTTTTGGGTCCAGGAGGAACTTGAGCATTGGTTGAGTGGGGCACTACTTGAGGATTAAGACTTCCTTGACTTGATCTCCTACTTTCATTGTTAGATGCCCAGCCACTTTCACTTGATCGTCGGCTCACATCACCATTCACTTCTGAAAGATGGCTGCTCTCACTGGACCTCCTTGTCGATGTTTGACTCATGCGTCTATGTACATCACTTACCCAGCTAGCAATGTCTTTATTTCTGTTATGAATCTTTGGTAGAGTGACTGTTTCTGACTGCCTCTGACTTGCTACTTGCTGTATGGTTGTTACTGCACATCCGTTAGCTTCTGGTTCACAATCACCCTCAACAATGTCTGGCAAATGACTGACATATGGTGGACTTCTAGGTGACAGCCCAGAAGTAGTAACTTGACTGGCACCCATGGATGTGTCATGGTTTCCAGGAATCTCAACTCCTGGTGAACCAATATCACATGAAGAAGACACCATGTCGGCATCATAACTGATGCTGACTATACTAGATGAATATCCACCACCTTTCTTTGCTGTACCACTTCCACTGCCACTTCCTGGGGACCTGATGTCGCTGGAAGGAGACTGTGCTGCTGTGTTGGTAGTATTAGTGTTGGAATGGGACTGATTTGACTGGGTCCCTGAAGAGGTTTTCTTTGTAGGACTCTGTGTGTCTTTGCCACCATCTGAGTTCAGCTTGTGCTGTCAAAATATATTGTATCACATTTTAATGAAGAATGTATACATCACACTGTGCATGACATATAGGACCATTCAATATATTGTGACATGTTGGGATGGGATGGAGTGATGGTACATTACATTTGGTCATGCATTTGGAGGGAGTGGTATGCTAAGGCTAACAAGATGAAGCACTAAACACTCAAATTAAACACAAAATAGCTGCACACATCTTTTCTCTGTAAACAATAATGTATCCATCACCTTTGCTGATGGAGCAACTGACATCTAAAAACAAAAATGCTTGTTTTTGCTCCACATATGGTAGTAACACAGGTGTTATCTTTTAAGATATTGGAATCTTTATTGAAGAAATATAAGCAACAGCATATTTCATAGTATTGTTATAACATATACTCACTCTTTTCACCCCTTGATCTCCATGGACTGTTTTTGTATGCTTTCTTAAGGAGCTTGGGTCTGTGTATCTCTTAGGACAACCTGGTACTTTGCATACATATGGTTTCTATGGAGATATGATGAGTATGTGTGGCTATGAATCTACAAATCCTTACAATAGACAATAATAATAATAATAATAATTTATTACTTATAATGCGCAAATTAACTTGTGTATATTATGATCAAATGCATGTAGACCAAATCCACTTGGGTGTAATGTTTTCCCATTTGAGACCATGTGTCATTCCCTTGGGAATATGGTTAATCTTTGTTTGGGGCTCATCTGTATTAATGTATCTTCTCAAGTGCTCCTGGGAAACAAAGAAACAATACCCAAGGGAATGACACATGGTCTGAAATGGGAAAACAAATATGCCCAAGTGGATTTGGTCCATTTTACCAGTTTGATAAGGCAGAGCAGAAAAACAACAAGGCTGCTACTATTTTATTTAACTGGGAGTAATATGCAAAAACTACAAGTGTTTTGTTTTGTTTTTCATTTGTTTCACTGTAAGTTGCTTCAAATTTGTGGCAAAAGCTCGTTCAACTGGAGTAAAGGTACTTGAAGATATTCATAGAAATAACTGCTGATCGAAATATCACCTCTTCCAAAGTACAAGGCGTTATATCTCTAAACTGCATTCACTAAATTTTGTCACATTTGATATTTTGTTCTTTGGCCTCAAAAGAGCATCTTTACAAAATATTGAGCTTAAAAATGGATATATGTCCTTATAATGAAAGGCTAAAAATGGTTTTTCTGCTCTGTTTTTCTATAGTAAAATATTGCAAGGTGATTATGTAATATATTGACATACGCACCACAGAAGAGTGTGTCCTATTCTGATGTTTAGCTCTGTCAGATGCATTAGAGAAGGCTTTTGTACACCCCTCTACTTCACACACATATGGGCGTTCTCCTGTGTGAGACCTTAGATGTGTTTTTAGATTTTCTAGTCGTGAGTAGGCTTTGGTACAACCCTCATACTGAAATAAGAAAATGAGCAGTGGTCATGAAATTTCTATAATCTAATAATTTTTTATAATTTTCTGTCTTGCTGCTTACATAGTACCCATGCTTCCCATGTATTATATATATTACAGAAAATTTACCTTACAGATATGTGGTTTTTCTCCTGTGTGCCGTCTCATGTGCACTACCAACATATACTGTGCCTTAAATGGCTTTTGTTCCCGGCAACAGTCTTGCCAGTAACAAGTGTATTCTCGCTTCTCCTTTTTAATGTGATCACCATTGACATGTTTGACCAGGGCATCTTGATTATCAAATGTGATGGTACAATCCCTCCATCGACAGGTCAAATTAAGCTCCTCTCCATCACCAGCTCCATCATCAGCTTCATTGTCTGAGCCACCCTATTTAGATAAAAACAATACATATAATTGAGACAAAACAGATTTGTGACACTAGCAATACCTCAAGCAACAATATAAACCATGTGTGTATATAATATGTGATATAAAGCATAATACTTCATCACTAGAATTTCAGAAACTGTATTAAATGTGCTTTCATATAGTAATCACCTTGATATGAAAAACATGAATGTTGGTTGAAAAAAAGGAAATCACAATAGACCGGTCTGTGTATACAATATTTTGCTCATTAGCATACAATTTTTCAACTTTGAAGACTTGAGAAAATTGCAAACTGAATTCAAAACTTAAAAGAGCTTATTGATATAATATTCCAAGCAATATAAAATGAGATCAGTTTTCAAATTTCTGGGTGGCAAATACACTAATGAGCCCATACAATCTCTGTAAAATTTAGAGTTTTTAAAACGCCTTTATGCAAAAACTATTTCATGTGCTGAGCTCAAATTTCAGTAAAGATCGGTCTATAAGCTAAGCCAGAGTATTTCACTTAAACTGTGTAATAGTTAGTAGCCTAAGTTGCTAAAAAAATGATTCTATTCTTTTCTTTTGTTTGGATTTGGTTAAGCAGCTACTGTCATTTTGTTTCAAGAGTAATGATTAAGTAAAACCAATCAAATAAGCTAATTAAAATGAGTAATTATTAACTTGATGAGCTATATATTACTCTTAACTTAACTCCATGGATAGTATCACTTAACTAGCTGTCAGACACTGACACCTGGATAATTGATTAAGAAGCAATCAAGGAGGCATGTAGACATGTCAAGAAACAGGCAAACTAATTATTGGCACCCCTAGTGTTATACCCTTGAAGGAAATGAACATGTGTGAAATACATAACATACCATGGAACAATAACATCATAACAAAAAGAATTCTTTGTGTACACAAAACATACTAAAATATAAACCTCTCATGTGTCACCATAGCACAGTAGAACTAGCTGATATTTGATTTTTTTGTGTGCATATAATATCTGTTGTTTGTCAATCCTCTGCTGTACATATTAATTTCTGTCACATTCCATTGGTCTGAGTATCTTTCCACAATTATTTTTACTATTTGGCAAAAACTTATATACCTTGTGTAAAAGAATATTAATGTTTCAGAATCACCAAGAATCCTGTACTTGCCATGCACCCTTCATGACATTTTCATTTGCTGGGTATTGAGCTTTAGCCCCAAATTTGATTCCTAGAATACTAATTCTAATACTAATACTAATAATAATAACATATGTACCTATAAAAAATATGTAATTATTTTACATCTTTTATCTTCTTCTTGCTGATTTAAACTTTTCAAAATTGTCACTCTGAGATTTCTCCCAGATGTTAATAACCAATACATATGATATTTCGATATACAAATTGTAAGTAATAATATAAGCATGTATAAAGAGGATTAGGAATGAGTATGTAGTGGCATCTTCACAGGTCATTGGTGGATGAAATCCAATTACAATTTCAAGGTGTTGATGTATTAGTCTATATCTAGTATACTTGCACAGTTTGAAATGAAAATATAAATAAAGTTTAAAACTGTAAAAACACTTGAACTAAAGTACTCATCTAGCTATCTTTGTAAACAAACAATTAAGTTACCATGCATACATGCATATGTTTTTCCAGACAAATTAATCAATATTCAATTATAAATTAATTGTTATTAAAAGGAAGGGGTTTCATTTTTTTCCTTGGTGCATTTTACATGGACTGCAAAGTAAATATTGCATATACTAGTGGTTGTAAATATAACCTAGCTACAAGTATGCACTCATTCAGCAACAAATAAAAGTTGTTTAAAACTTAATTAGGTTTAAATTAATCAAATACACTACATTTAATACTGAAATGTCCTAGCTGATCAACACATGGACATGTTTCCAAAAGCATATATGCAAGTATTACATAGACTGCAAGTATCTCTCTCTCTCCCTCTCTCTCTAGACAATCAAATGCATACATTAGTAGTTTTTAGATTAAAATGTTAAATTCACATACATTGTCCCTGTCTTACTGAATGGCCAAATCATCTAATAAACAGTTATAAAGTTACAAGTTGATTTTCTTTAGGCCTCTATTATTCTGGCACTAATAGACCAAATCAGCTAACGTATTGCTTTTTACGTTTCCACCCAATTCAAATCTTTTGGGAGTAAGATTCTTTGTCTTTTGTATTTTGATATTGCATGCAAATGAAATAGAAATTTTTGGAACAAAAGCTCTTATTCCCAGAGGTTTTGAATTGGTTAGAAACATACATAGCAACACATTAGCCAATTTGCTCTATATAATCAGATGTATAGTAGTAAATGGTTTCCTTATACCCTAGCTAGACAAGCTAGTTTGCTTAAATTACTTACTCATATAGCTAAATACAATCTTAATATTAATTTGGTCATTGTTTAGGAAGGGCTAGCTTACAAAGATAGCTTTAGTTTATTAAATAATGTAAGACCTTTTCTCTTTTTGAAAAAAAAAATGGTATGTTTTGATGATAAAAATGAAAAAATAAATATACTTTGTAATACAATAGTGTTTATATTCATACAATTATCTGCAATTCTAAGCAAACCACAGACTGTCAGCAGTTCATATAGTTTATCAGCAAGTATGTGGGTACTCCTTCACAAAGCAAAAATAGTTGGATTTTTCTGAGTGTTATAGTATTTTTAAAAGCACAGTTCTCAGTAATTTGGCCAGGCTTGAGCCAGGCATACAAAGTTTTATATATATATATTCTCTCCAAAGAGACTAAGAAATTAGTATTTTATTTTCTTGCATTTGTGTTACTTCATGAGACCTGCATGTCGTCTGGTGATAAGATTGTCCCACAAGATAACATCAGTTCAAAAATATCAACCAATATATGATTTGTTGCAACAGCTTTAAAACTTGAATAACCTTAAAACCTTCTAAGTATTTAATATCAACACTGTATAACAACATCCCAAACAAATTTATAGATCAAAAATAATACAGTTGTCTTATATGCTTTAATTACTATGAAATATCAATGGCTATCATTGATGAGGTGTAAGTAAAAGGCTGTCTTGGTATGTTGGTCAGGATAGAATGGCATAATCAGTAGAGATCTACCTAAATATCTCTGTCAGTTTGACCAGTTGCCTAAAACAACTTGATCTCAACCTTAGTGGATAAACGACCTTTAATAATTTATCATAAGTACATATTGGAAAAACAATTTCAGTTTAATGAAGTTGCTTGCTTATCTCTCATGGACAGAATCCCAAACACCCACTGCAGATAAATCAAAATCACAGACCTTAAATAAACTGTAGGAAAATCAGTTTGGAAATGCTTTAGCTGTTTTATCTCAGATACACATTTTCAATTAAGAGAAAACATTAACCAATCAAAATAACTGCAGCTAAGTAGTATCAGAGTAAATGAAATCTAGCTAAAGAAACCTAGTAATTACTAATTAGGATCACACTGTGAACTTATATCTTGTTATCTTGTTCAATTGAGATTATGTAATTGACCATCCAGTTATTGTCATTATTCCAGGAAGCGTTAACATTGTTCCCGCACACATGTAAGAGATTGACTTGGCAAAGTCAAGCACTACAAGCCATTTAAGTCAAAAGTATTTACATACACACTGGTGAATGGCTACAAACATGCAAGTAGTGCTAGCACTTTCAACTGGTTACCAAAGTAGTTAATGGTGGTGTAAACCAACTCTCAATAATTTTCTTTTGTAAAATAGTTTTTCTAGGTGGAGAGGAAGGAAGGTCTCAGGTAACAAGTGAACCTCCCTAAATCCGCCTGGGGACTTCAAATTGTTTTTGAAAACATTCTTTCTCTATGCAGATGTAAAAAATTTAGAACACTGCATATGTGTAAAATATGAAATACATCTAAAAATACAAAACTCATTGCATAAATATGGACATGACTTTTACAACACTAAGCAACACTGAAACAAAAAGGTACTTACTGGAATCTCTGGGGCACCTGGAGAGGTTGTGGAATCTAACTTGCATGTTTCTGTAGTCAGCTCCTCCTTCATGTGTGACAAAGGAGCATCAGTAGGCTTGGTGGAAGGTGGAGATTCTGCACAATTCATGCTTTCTGTGGCATCTTCTTCCTTAGGTGTATCAGTTGTAGAAGATGGAAATACATCTCTTGATTGTTCCTGGATTTTGGTTGGTCTTAGTGATTGTATAGGTGGGGGAGTTATAAAAGGAGGGGGTCTCATGGGGTGCATTGCCGAAGTTTGTGTACGATGACAAGCAGAAGATGTACAGAATCCCAATGGACTTAGATGTCCAAAAGATCCTGCTGAAGAAATTCTTGATCCAGCTAAACATCCCAGTAAAGAATCAGGTGAGTTCCTTATCAACATATTCAAATCAATGGACTCAATTGAAGATGGGGTGTTAGATCGTGCTCTTTTGCGTGTGAGGTGAGCTGAAGCCCTTGGACTTGAAATATTTGAGCCAGGAACATCCAACACAGTAGATCTCAGTGATGTAGCAGTAGAAGGAGGTCCTCCAAATTCTGACTGGATGTTTCTTTGTGTCCCATGCATGGTTGCCAAATAGTGAGCAGGAATGGTAGGCTTCGAAAACTGATGGTATGACCTGGGCCATTCAGCCTTGGGACGGGCAATTTCTGCATTCCTATGAGGAGCACCATCGTTAGGATTTGGTCCATAAAAGTTTCTACGAGGATACTCATTTGGTCTGAAAGCTCCCATAGGGACAGAAGGACCATGGTTCTGTGGGTACACAACACCCCCTTCAGGACGGTGCCAATGAGGGTTTCTTCCTGAGTAATAATGATGCTGGGGAGGGGGAGGTGGAGGAGGAGGTGTTGGATAACCTGCTTCATACGAGTAATAATTCTCTGGGTAACTTGGAGGTTGACAAGAATACCTAGCACCCCACGATGGAACACTACCAAAACTACTCCTGTCCATAATTGGAACTGGCGGTGGAATTGAAGAAGTGGGACGAGTCAATACAGATCCATTCATGTCGAATGTTGTTTGGGTTTCTTGGTCATGTCCCTCGCCTTTTTTCTCTTCCATCGTGCTCTCGGAAATGTCGAGTAGTCAACACCACTCTACAAGATGTCCTTCACCTTGTCTCTTCTTCTTGGCTCGACTTCAAATAACTGTCTGAACCTTGACACGTTTACAACACGAGGAAAGGCAAATGGGTCAATAAAGTTTAGAATCTCTTTAATTCAATTCAAACCATGCAATGATTTAATATCTTAGTCCAAAGGTAAACATTGAGCGATAACATTAATGTGAATAGATTTATTCTGTGCTTAAGTGACTTATAAAGTAACATCCGTGGTAAACACGACAAACCATTACGATAAAGACTGTTTGAATTGGTCTTCAGACGAGTCTTTAGATACTTACATGTTCCTTAAAGAATGTTAGCTCAAGTATTACTAGATAATAAGCCCTCTAGAGTGGAAAAAGAACAAAAAAGACCGTCCTCTTACCGTGTTTATGGTCGCATTCTTGGTCTCTAACGTGGCGCGCGAGCCGATGAAGGGTGCTCTATGACACTTTCGAATAACCATGAGACAACCAATGTTTACTCGAGCCAAAAAATCATTACTTCTCGAAAAGGACTATACAATAACAGACACACTCGGTGAACGAAAGTTTTGAAGACTACAAGAGCGTCAGCTCTGGAATAAATATTAGCAAGAAACCTAACGTATCGGCTTTCGCGTTAGCTGCGCAGGGGAGCTATTCCATCATCATCTATAGGGTTTCGTATGACAAGGACTGACCCTGACAGCTAGATAGCCTATCTGATTGGATTTCGCTGTACAAAAGCTATTATTCCTCTAAATGAGTACGCACGATAGCAGTGTCATCAAGATGCCGCCCTATTCAAGGAAAATGCAACATTGACAACCAATCTTCCTGCTGCTAGTGTCATATTAAATAGCTGCGACTTATTTCCCGCGCTTGAGTGTCGAGAATAAAAACCTCAAACCGCAATTAAAGTTATTTGAAAATTATTTTTGTTGATTTATTTCTCATTCAAGCTGTTACTAGCTTAAATTGTGTGAGTTTTTTTGGTATTAGTTTAAAGGCTTTTAACAAAGCGAACTCTTCGTAGTTCTTGTCCAGTCTGTTGATGATCACTCGATCAAGCTCCGGGAGATGTCTGGATAGCAAATGGGTAAATACACTAAATAGACTAAATACATAAGGTCATCCTAGCTTACTGAATTAAGGGATTTAGCTGAAGAATGCTTCAGACTTCAATGGCCTTGGATAGCTCGTGTTAATAGATAATTTTTAAACATTTCAAGGTTATAGGAGCCCAACGACTCGCTCGATCTCCAACGCTCCGCCGCTAAAAAGTTATCCGAGCTCGTGATGCAGAGACAGCAATGCTTGTAAAAACGTCAAATATTTTCTTCTATTACAAAGTCAATAAACTGAACTAACAGCCGGCAGGACGCGGTGATCATGTCGAACTCCGCCCACTCTAGGTTATTGAGAAAATATATTTGCTTATCACTTGTCGGAGTAAGCGTTTTCTCATGTTCAATGGCGTTTCGTACATCTGTGTTGTGGTTGAAATTCGGTGCTTTTTGTTCTTGTCGTGTCCTTGAGTGTTGAATGATAAGGTTACTTATATCAGCTTCTTTGCTATCTGTCACGACACGTACAAGGGACTTTCAGTACTTACCTCGATCTGCCTTCTCCCTTCCAATTGTATTGGAGTATGAACTCAATAAAAGTGCCAGGCAAATTCGCTAAGAAACTAAAACACGATCTCAAAGTTATCATAAGACAAGATTGCCGTTTGATTTCTCAGCGTAGGACACTAGTAGGAAAATAGATAGGTGGTGAACAGACATCCTGTTCCGTTTCCTCTTGTGGCTTATCCGCTTTTCTTTGTAAGTCTTTATATTAGTAAAGCTATTTTATTTGGTTTTGTTAAGAGAATCTTTATGATTTTTTCTGAGGATTATAATACGGACGCTACTTATTTGAATTTCACACGCTTTTGTTTGACTTCCATTTCCTTTCTTTATTAAACTATTTTTTCCTGAACAATTCAAGCCCGTTTTCGAATAGCTCTCGGTTTTTTATAACTGGTTGCCGGACCAGTCCAAGAAATCTAGGGAGGTACTGAGAAGAGGGTTAAAGGTTTCTAATAATGTCAATTTTGTGGGGTTTTTCTTCTGTGAAAGGCGTTGAAAACAAGCCGGTTTCGTGACAAGGGATCTTCCGTCAGACGTTCATTCATGGTCTTACCCCGACTTGCTGCAGGCCGGCCGACATTAACAGCAATCTTGGTTGAGTCCACACAAATATTTTGTTGCCAAATATAACTCGTTTGTAGACTAAATACCGATACATATGGTCCTTAGAAATCAGTGAACACTTCAACACATCAGTGAGCTGGTAAAGAGAAAAAAAGTAACGTTTTTTTGTTTTTTTTTTGACAAAAATCTGCCATTTCAATTCGTGTCGACGCCCATCACCGCCTGTGAAAAACGGTTCTAATAAGATGTTTTGCGATGGCTAAATTTACTTTTACTCTATTTGTACATCCTTGTGATAATCTTGTGATGCATGGCATTGAAGTTTGCATTGACCTGCAGGCTACATTGGTTTTTACGGAGTTCCTGTAGACAAGACATCGTAAGACAGACCAAACATCACTCCGCGAACTTCGAGCTAAATGCTTTGGAATTTTCATCGTCGTATTGAAGTCTATAATTATACCTACCGAAACTCAGAGTATTCATGCGTCAGCCTTCGCCCCTGAAGAGTCCAAGAAGGAACTTTAATTAATTTGTTTTTGTGTTGTTTCTTTTCTTTTCTTTCTTTCTTTCTTTCTTTTTTTTTAGTTTTTTCACTTCTAAGTTCTTTCGCGGAATATCTCGCTGTGTTTTTGTAATTTAGTTATTTCGATTTTGTTTTGTTTTGTTTTGAGTTCCTTTCTTTCCTTACCCCCCTGCATACTTGTAAGTTCTTCCAAGGAAATATCCTGCGGTGTTTTTCGAAAAATAATTATTTTGATTCTTGCATTTCATATTCTCTGTTTTTGATAGTGACTTTGGAGCTGATAGATAATGTCGATTGAAATTCGTAAGTCTTGAATATCATAAAAAACTTGCTCAGACCGAACGAAAGCCTCGACCATCTAAAATTATTGGAAACTGCTAACTACACTACACTGGGAGCAAAAACAAAAAAGCGTGCAACACTTATAGTACTAAATAGTACTAATAGGCCCCTTGCAGCACGTCGGAATGCAGCTGAATTTGGAGGGCAAGACAATAGGTTTCTGGTTCTCTGGAGTT